>CALYLW010002302.1:45962-102446 GCA_944989445.1 Ampullaceana balthica | reverse complement strand
TATCAACCCAGATATGATCGCAAATTCTTGCAAATGCAGCGATGAAACCTGCAAAACTCCGAAGACATCTGAAAACTGCTCGGAGAAACAATTGGAATGCTTTCTGCGCAAAAAACATTCACTTGATAGTCAGAGGTCCTGCATACGACAAGCAGCTAAAGTCAATAAAACGACTTTAAGAGCATCATTTCTGGTGGCTATAAGCGTTGCACAGGCCAAAAAGCTTCACACAATAGCAGAAACTATGATAATGGCTGCTTCTATAGATAAGTGTCAAGAGATATTTGGCGAAGCTTGTCAAGTACCAATTTCAAATAATCCAATACATTGAACTGAGCAGAGATACTGCTTTCAATATGTTGCAGAAAGTGAGCTTGATGAAATGTTGGATACAAGCTTCACGGAGTACTCAGAACTGTCTTAGAAAGCTTTTAAATACTTCTACCTTTTGCAACATCATATCTTTGGGAATATAGATTTTCTGCATTGGTCACGATCAAAACAAAACATCGTTCCCGACTTGAAGTTGAAGATGAACTCCGATTAATTGAGTCACCTCGTTTGGTTATGCTGTGCTGAAATGTACAAGCTCAAGGCTCGAACTAGATAAACTAAAATAGCGGTCTTTATGATAAAAACTACTGTTTATGACTTTAACTATAGTAGGGTAAGCAATAATCATTGAGTAAGACTAGGGCTGCACTATTTAACGATTAATTAATCGATTAATCTTTACATTTTTAACTATTAAATTTTAAACGATTAATCGACCTATCACTTAAAAATGTAAAAAAAAATATCGGCCGATAAATATAAACAAATTTCCGGACGATTACACGAACATTTTGGTTTTAAACTATTGACTGACAGGAAAAAACACATTGTTGATAAAGTTTATTGTATCCATTGTGAGAAATCGTTTGCCTACCACGGTTCTAACACTTCACTTATCACCTGCAAACCAAAGACTATAGTCTACAGTATGACTGAGTATCAGAAACTACCGCTACAGGCTACAGTATGACTGAGTATCAGAAACTACCGCTACAGGCTACAGTATGTCTGAGTATCAGAAACTACCGCTACAGGCTACAGTATGACTGAGTATCAGAAACTACCGCTACAGGCTACAGTATGACTGGGTATCAGAAACTACCGCTACAGGCTACAGTATGACTGAGTATCAGAAACTACCGCTACAGTCTACAGTATGACTGAGTATCAGAAACTTCCGCTGAGACAGTCGACTTATCACACAATACATTTTAATTTTTGGCTTTCATCGAAATTAACTATTACTATTAATTAATCGTATTTTTTTCTAAAGCTAACTATTAAAATTAAATTAATCGTTAAGAGCCCTAAATAAGACTACAAGACTAGTATAAGTGACATTTGTTCGTTACAAAAGAAAGCCATTACAATCTGTTTCCATTCAATATTGTTCTTGGAACACTCAAATCGTAGCACATTATTAAAGTTTTACTAACATGTATACTAGTACACACAGCATAATTATATATAAATTTCCAGCACGGCAGTAGCACAGTTATTAGTAGTGGGTCGTTGCTATGACACACATTTATCAAGTGTCATTGAATCTATAAAGGTTGAGAACCACTGCATTAGATGACCTAAATTTAGCAAAAGCCAATTATGAAGCTGTTACCCGAAATAACGAATATCAAGGAACCCGAGTATTGAGATACCCAAGTATTGAGATACCCGAGTATTAAGATACCCGAGTATTGAGATACCCGAGTATTTAGATATCCGAGTATTGAGATACCCGAGTATTTAGATATCCGAGTATTGAGCTAACCGAGTATTTAGATATCCGAGTATTGAGCTAACCTTATATGCCAGGTACTAGAGAGATGTCAAGTGTCCTTATATGTCAGTTACTAGAGAGATGTCAAGTGCCCTTACATGCCAGGTACTAGAGAGATGTCAAGTGCCCTTATATGCCAGCTACTAGAGAGATGTCAAGTGTCCTTATATGAAATGTACTAGAGAGATGCCAAGTGCCCTTATATGCCAGGTACTAGAGAGATATCAAGTGCCCTTACATGCCAGGTACTAAAGAGATGTCAAGTGTCCTTATATGAAATGTACTAGAGAGATGTCAAGTGCCCTTATATGCCAGGTACTAGAGAGATGTCAAGTTCCCTTATATTCCAGGTACTAGAGAGTTGTCAAGTGCCCTTATATTCCAGGTATTAGAGAGATGTCAAGTGCCCTTACATGCCAGGTACTAGAGAGATGTCAAGTGCCCTTATATGTGAGGTACTAGAGAGATGTCACTGCCCTTATATTCCAGATACTAGAGAGATGTCAAGTGCCCTTATATGCCAGGTACTAGAGAGATGTCAAGTGCCCTTATATGCCAGGTACTAGAGAGATGTCAAGTGCATTTATATGCCAGGTATTAGAGAGATGTCAAGTGCCCTTATATGCCAGGTACTAGAGAGATATCAAGTGCCCTTATATGCCAGATACTAGAGAGATGTCAAGTGCCCTTATATGCCAGGTACTAGATAGATGTCAAGTGCCATTATATGCCAGGTACTAGAGAGATGTCAAGTGCCCTTATATGCCAGGTACTAGAGAGATGTCAAGTGCCCTTATATGACAGGTACTAGAGATATGTCAAGTGCCCTTATATGCCAGGTACTAGAGAGATGTCAAGTGCCCTTACATGCCAGGTACTAGAGAGATGTCAAGTGTCCTTATATGAAATGTACTAGAGAGATGTCAAGTGCCCTTATATGCCAGGTACTATAGAGATGTCAAGTGCCCTTATATGCCAGGTACTAGAGAGTTGTCAAGTGCCCTTATATGCCAGGTACTAGAGATATGTCAAGTGCCCTTATATGCCAGGTACTAGAGAGATGTCAAGTGCCCTTATATGCCAGGTACTAGAGAGATGTCAAGTGCCCTTATATGCCAGGTACTAGAGAGATGTCAAGTGCCCTTATATGCCAGGTACTAGAGATATGTCAAGTGCCCTCATATGCCAGGTACTAGAGAGATGTCAAGTGCCCTTATATGCCAGGTACCAGAGATATGTCAAGTGCCCTTATATGCCAGGTACTAGAGAGTTGTCAAGTGCCCTTATATTCCAGGTACTAGAGAGTTGTCAAGTGCCCTTATATGCCAGGTATTAGAGAGATGTCAAGTGCCCTTACATGCCAGGTACTAGAGAGTTGTCAAGTGCCCTTATATGCCAGGTATTAGAGAGATGTCAAGTGCCCTTATATTCCAGGTACTAGAGAGTTGTCAAGTGCCCTTATATTTCCAGGTATTAGAGAGATGTCAAATGCCCTTACATGCAAGGTACTAGAGAGTTGTCAAGTGCCCTTATATGCCAGGTATTAGAGAGATGTCAAGTGCCCTTATATGCCAGATACTAGTGAGATGTCAAGTGCCCTTATATTCCAGGTACTAGAGAGATGTCAAGTGTCCTTATATGAAATGTACTAGAGAGATGTCAAGTGCCCTTATATGCCAGGTACTAGAGAGATGCCAAGTGCCCTTATATGCCAGGTACTAGAGAGATATCAAGTGCCCTTACATGCCAGGTACTAAAGAGATGTCAAGTGTCCTTATATGAAATGTACTAGAGAGATGTCAATTGCCCTTATATGCCAGGTACTAGAGAGATGCCAAGTGCCCTTATATGCCAGGTACTAGAGAGATTCACGTGCCCTTATATGCCAGGTACTAAAGAGATGTCAAGTGCCCTTATATGCCAGGTACTAGAGAGATGTCAGGTGCCTTTATATGCAAGGTACTAGAGAGATGTCAAGTGTCATTATATGCCAGGTATTAAAAAGTTGTCAAGTGCCCTTATATGCCAGGTACTAGAGAGATGTCAAGTGCCCTTATATGCCAGGTACTAGAGAGATGTCAAGTTCCCTTATATTCCAGGTACTAGAGAGATGTCAAGTGTCCTTATATGCCAGGTACTAGAGAGATGGCAAGTACTAAAAATAATATAGTTTTAATAAAGAAAAGAACTTGACAATTGTTTTACAAGATGTTTCAAGATTTGGATACGAAGTCGAGATATAATGTTTAGTTAAAGCGTTGAGCTTAAATGGCAGTTACCTCCGACGACCCTGAGTATGTCAGTATGGAGGATGAGACTGATTACAAGATTTTCCAAGGACGAAATGAAACAAATAAAGTAGATAAAAATCATTTTAATCCATGCGCTTAAGTAAAAAATGGAAAGAAATATTATTTACTCGGTACCCGGAATAATTAAAATGTGTAAATACATAAAAACTGGGGGTTGTGAGGGGGGAGACCATGGATCGGGTGGAATCGAAAAAAAAGGGGGGGGGCAGTGGAGAACGCTAATTGTATAGAGAATATGCAAATTTGTAGGATTGTAGGGCTACATGTACAAATTGTATAGAGAATATGCAAATTTGTAGGAGTGTAGGGCTACATGTACAAATTGTATAGAGAATATGCAAACTTATAGGATTGTAGGGCTACATGTACAAATTGTATAGAGAATATGCAAACTTATAGGATTGTAGGGCTACATGTACAAATTGTATAGAGAATATGCAAACTTATAGGATTGTAGGGCTACATGTACAAATTGTATAGAGAATATGCAAACTTATAGGATTGTAGGGCTACATGTACAAATTGTATAGAGAATATGCAAACTTATAGGATTGTAGGGCTACATGTACAAATTGTATAGAGAATATGCAAACTTATAGGATTGTAGGGCTACATGTACAAATTGTATAGAGAATATGCAAACTTATAGGATTGTAGGGCTACATGTACAAATTGTATAGAGAATATGCAAACTTATAGGATTGTAGGGCTACATGTACAAATTGTATAGAGAATATGCAAACTTATAGGATTGTAGGGCTACATGTACAAATTGTATAGAGAATATGCAAACTTATAGGATTGTAGGGCTACATGTACAAATTGTATAGAGAATATGCAAACTTATAGGATTGTAGGGCTACATGTACAAATTGTATAGAGAATATGCAAACTTATAGGATTGTAGGGCTACATGTACAAATTGTATAGAGAATATGCAAATTTGTAGGATTGTAGGGCTACATGTACAAATTGTATAGAGAATATGCAAATTTGTAGGATTGTAGGGCCACATGTACAAATTAATGAGGGAAACAGCAACTGAAACTGTTAACCGCTATTGTGACTGTGATGGCTAACAAGTTACTAACACTGATTGTTGTTAACACTTAAATGTTAATGTGTCACTAATTGTGTACTTTACAAGCTTTTATTTAAGTCACAATGTTTGTATGTTGTATCCATCCTTCCTTCAAATCTTTAAACGTAAAATTAAACTACTTCTGATGGGCCTAGAGATCTCAAACTTTTACCACAGATAGATCTTGGATGACAATGCATTGTATCGAAATTTCAGATCGATTGAAATTACCGTATTTAAATTATTGCATTTGTAGTTTATCTTTATATAAGCATCGGTACCCGTCTGCTTTGTTGACATAATAATAATAATAATAAATTTATTATTTATATAGCGCTGTATCCCAGTAAGGAACTGGGCTCACAGCGCTTTACATGAAAGAAATAACATACCTATAAGTATTAAATTAACTTTCATACCACAACAAACACACACAATTACAGTACATTATACATAAGCTACGTTAATCATTTACAAGAAATGTTGTTTCATCAATTTTGAAAATAAATTTTGAAAAGATGTGTCTTAAGTGCAGTCTTGAAGGACTTGGTTGTTTGAATACCACGCATGTGTAATGGAAGAGAATTCCATTGTTTGGCTGCACAAAAAGAGAACGACCTTTCACCAAATGTTTTGGTGCGTGTTGTTGGAACAGAGAGAACGCGTGTGTCTGCAGAAGATCGTAGCTGGCGAGTGGGTGAGTAGACCGACAAAAGTTCAGTAAGATACGATGGGCATGAGTCCGAAAAGAAGTTGTGACAGAGAACGGCCAGTTTGTAATCAATACGGGCTTGTATAGGCAGCCAATGAAGTGAGCGAAGAAGTGGAGTAACATGGTCATGTTTTTTTGCCTTGAGCACCAGTCTGGCAGCTGAATTTTGAACTTTCTGTATTCTTTCAATGCATTGTTTTGGCGCACCTGACAGAAGAGAATTGCAGTAATCCATACGAGCTAGTACAAGAGCACAGACTAGAGTTTTTGTGAACACATCACCGTGGTATAAAACGTTGGGCGGGCGCTTATGAGGTGTTTGATATAAAAAAAATAGAGGTAAAAAAAGATGTGTGGGCGTCAGACGTGAATTGTAAAGAGTTTTTATTATAAGTTTTAAAAAATAGCTGTAAAAACAAAGTTTTTGACTATAAATCCCTTATATATGAGACATAACAAAAAGTAGTGATTATGTTAAAAGCGTGTCCTTTTTAAATCCCTTATATTAAATTCGCGGCCGTCTCTGTCTGTCTCTCTCTCATCATCTCTCTCATGGGCGGGCGGAAAAACAAAAGTCGAAAATGACCCACTTCCCGTGATTCGATCGAGCTGAAATTTGGCACACGGACCCGACTCACCTAACAATGCATCGTATCAAAATTTCAGATCGATCGATCGTACCGTAATTAAATTAATGCATTTTTAGTTTATCCTTATATGAGGTATGTAATTCAAATTCACGATTTGTTATTGTTTTTTTGCCACGTGAAATTTTGAGTAGACGCGTTGAGGCGACCCAACGAAGCGACGGGCGCTTTTGTTTACATTTTACGTGTCACTCTGAGCTCGGTCAAGCGAATCGGTGACCAGACTTTTCCCCTCTCCCCCCCCCACCCACCCCTCCCCCCCCACTAGGGTTATGATGCAAAGTTGAGTTAAGACAGATTCAGTCTGTAAATGTTTGAAAATAATCAATACTGTTAGTTATGTCTCATATATAAGGGATTTATAGTCAAAAACTTTGTTTTTACGGGTTTGTTTTATTAAATCCCTTATATTAACTTCGCGGCCGTCTCTGTCTTGGGCTCGGCGGGCGGAAAAAGAAAAAACGAAAATGACCCACTTCCCGTGATCCGATCGAGCTGAAATTTGGCACACGGACCCGACTCACCTAACAATGCATCGTATTAAAATTTCAGATCGATCGATCGTACCGTAATTATATTAATGCATTTTTAGTTTATCCTTATATGAGGTATGTAATTGAAATTTACGGTTTGTTATTGTTTTTTCACCACGTGAGATTGAGTTGATGCGTTTACGCGACCCGTCGAAGCGCCGGGGCACTTTTGTTTACATTTTACGTGTCACGCTGAGCTCGGTCAAGCGAATCGGTGACCAGACTTTTCCCCTCTCACACTCGGGTTATGAAGCAAACTTGAGTTAAGACAGATTCAGTCTGTAAATGTTTGAAAATAATCAATACTGTTAGTTCTGTCTCATATATAAGGGATTTATAGTCAAAAACTTTGTTTTTACGGGTTTGTTTTATTTACCACGTTTTTATTAACTCGCTTTCGTTGGGCATTGTTTGTTTGTCCAAGATTTTTTCAAATCTGCCAACGTAAAATTGAACCACTTCTGATGGTCCTAGAGATTTGAAAATTTTACCACAGATAGATCTTGGATGACAATGCATTGTATCAAAATTTCAGATCGATCGAATGTACCGTTATTAAATTATTGAACTTTTAAATTTATCTATAGTCTATATAAAAGCATCTGTACCGTCGGCTTTTGTTGACATCTGTGAGTTCGCCCCGTGACCACATCACAATTTTTAAAACGTTGGGCGGGCGCTTGTGAGGTGTTTGATAAAATAAATAGAGGTAAAAAAATATTTTTAAAAACCAGGTTGTTATAAGTGGACTAAAAAGAATAAAATAAATAGAAGTAAAATAAAAGATTTTTAAAAACCACGTTTTTATAAGCGGACTAAAAAGAAGAAAATAATTTAAAAACTTATTAGTTCAAGTACTTCGATTTAATATGACTAAAAACGTGGGGTGGGTGTTTGGTATAAAAATTAAAGATTTCTAATTTAGAAGGCAAAAGAGAGATCTATAAATGAGAGAATGAGTGAACCGCATATGTTAAACCTCATAAGCGCCCGCCCCACGTTTTTAGTCATATTAAATCGAAGTACTTGAACTAATAAGTTTTTAAATTATTTTCTTCTTTTTAGTCCCGCTTATAAAAACGTGGTTTTTAAAACATCTTTTTTTTTACTTCTATTTATTAAAAAAAGATTTTTAAAAATTTTCTTTCTTGAAACATCTGCTTTCACTACATTTAGCCGAAAGTCATATTATATCACAAATAAATTTGGCATTTTTAACGACACTTTGGCCTTGTCCGTATAATTTCATCTGGCCACGTTGACCAGTCCAGTGACACTTTCACGAGCTCCAGACCTGAGTTATCGCGACGCTTGATTCGTGTTCTCCGGTTGGTTTCTATTTCTATTTCTATTTCTATTTCTATTTCTATTTCTATTTCTATTTCTATTTCTATTTCTATTTCTATTTCTATTTCTATTTCTATTTCTATTTCTATTTCTTGTGGAGATGGATGACGGTGAGTTGCATTCTTTTATTTATTGAAAGACGTTAGGATCTTTAATGGGACATTAGATTAGTTTCTGTTTTTTCTGGAAACGATTTCTGTCTCTGGCTCAACACCATTAGTGGCATTAGCCATTAGCCTATTAGACTATTAGCCTATTAGCCATTAGCCTTTTAGACTATTAGCCTATTAGCCATTAGCCTTTTAGACTATTAGCCTACCATGTGTGGATAATTTATCTCATCTGCTACAGACACCCCATCTATACAAAATTTTATTGCGTCCTACGCTTATCCATGGTTTATGATATTTACGATTCATTTAGTTCTATTTTTTATACCAACGACCCCATGGTGTTCCTTTAATGAGGATTTATTGATGGATCATGAAATGACAGAACGATCTGCTCTAGTGGAATTATAGGCTACTATGTCAATAGGTTACTATGTCAATAGGTCAATAGGGTACTATGTCAATATGTCAATAAGAAAAGTCTTTAATCCCTATGTCTATCTGGGGGGTGCATTAGATTAGGGGCCGTCCATAAAGTACGTCACGCTCCAGAGGGGGGGGGAGGGGGTGTAAGAAAGTGTGACAGTTTGTGACAGAGGTGTGGGGGGTCTGGCCATGTGTGACGTAACGGTCTTTTATATTAAATTTTAATTATTTTGTTAATAAAAAACGAAATTTTTGTTCGAAAGTGTGACGTACTTTAGGGGGGGGGGTCCGAGATATGTGACAGGGGAGGGGGGAGGGGGAGTAAAAAATGGTCAAAAATAGCGCGTACTTTATGGACGGCCCCTTATCTTTGTCATTGGTATCAGATGTACGACCACAGTATGTAATGTACTGTATGTCATATATCATATTCCATTTCTTTTTAAAAGGAGAGTTAAATTGGTGTTGTAAGAAAACTATATCCACGATTGCATGTACTAACTATATCCATGATTGTATGTACTAACTATATCCATGAATGTACGACCACAGCATGTAATGTACTGTATGTCATATATCATATTCGATTTCTTTTTAAAAGGAGAGTTAAATTGGTGTTGTAAGAAAACTATATCCACGATTGCATGTACTAACTATATCCATGACTGCATGTACTAACTATATCCATGATTGTATGTACTAACTATATCCATGAATGTACGACCACAGTATGTAATGTACTGTATGTCATATATCATATTCCATTTCTTTTTAAAAGGAGAGTTAAATTGGTGTTGTAAGAAAACTATATCCATGATTGCATGTACTAACTATATCCATGACTGCATGTACTAACTATATCCATGATTGCATGTACTAACTATATCCATGGTTACATGTACTGAATATATCAATGATTGAAATGATTGCATGTACTAACTATATCCATGATTGAATGTACTAACTATATCCATGATTGCATGTACTAACTATATCCATGATTGCATGTACTAACTATATCCACGATTGCATGTACTAACTATATCCATGATTGCATGTACTAACTATATCCATGATTGCATGTACTAACTATATCCATGATTGCATGTACTAACTATATCCATGGTTACATGTACTAACTATATCCCTGGTTACATGTACTAACTATATCCATGATTGCATGTACTACCTATATCACAGATTGCATGTACTAACTATATCCATGATTACATGTACTAACTATATCCATGATTACATGTACCAACTATATCCATGGTTACATGTACCAGCTATATCCATGATTGCATGTTCTAACTATATCCATGATTAAATGTACTAACTATATCCATGGTTACATGTATTAACTATATCCGTGATTGCATGTACTAACTATATCCATGGTTACTTGTACTAACTATATCCATGATTGCATGTACTAACTATATCCGTGATTGCATGTACTAACTATATCCGTGATTGCATGTACTAACTATATCCATGGTTACATGTACTATCTATATCCGTGATTGCATGTACTAACTATATCCATGATTGCAAGTACTAACTATATCCATGGTTACATGTACTAACTATATCCATGGTTACATGTACCAACTATATCCATGGTTACAAGTACCAGCTATATCCTTGATTGCATGTACTAACTATGTCCGTAATTGCATGTACTAACTATATCCATGAATAAATGTACTAACTATATCCATGATTGCATGTACTAACTATATCCATAGTTACATGTACTAACTATATCCATGGTTACATGTACTAACTATATCCATGGTTACATGTACTAACTATATCCATGGTTACATGTACTAACTATATCCATGGTTACATGTACTAACTATATCCAAGATTGCATGTACTAACTATATCCATGGTTACATGTACTAACTATATCCAAGATTGAATGCACTAACTATAAACAAGATTGCATGTACTAACTATATTCATGATTGCATGTACTAACTATATCCCTGATTGCATGTACTAAACATATCAATGATTGAAATTATTGCATGTACTAAACATATCAATGATTGAAATGATTGCATGTACTAACTATGTCCGTAATTGCATGTACTAACTATATCCATGATTAAATGTACTAACTATATCCATGGTTACATGTATTAACTATATCCGTGATTTCATGTACTAACTATATCCATGGTTACTTGTACTAACTATATCCATGATTGCATGTACTAACTATATCCGTGATTGCATGTACTAACTATATCCGTGATTGCATGTACTAACTATATCCATGGTTACATGTACTATCTATATCCGTGATTGCATGTACTAACTATATCCATGATTGCATGTACTAACTATATCCATGGTTACATGTACTAACTATATCCATGGTTACATGTACCAACTATATCCATGGTTACATGTACCAGCTATATCCATGATTACATGTACTAACTATGTCCGTAATTGCATGTACTAACTATATCCATGAATAAATGTACTAACTATATCCATGATTGCATGTACTAACTATATCCATGGTTACATGTACTAACTATATCCAAGATTGCATGCACTAACTATATCCATGGTTACATGTACTAACTATATCCATGATTGCATGTACTAACTATATCCATGGTTACATGTGCTAACTATATCCAAGATTGAATGCACTAACTATAAACAAGATTGCATGTACTAACTATATCCATGGTTACATGTACTAGCTATATCCATGATTAAATGTACTGACTATATCCATGATTACATGTACTAACTATATCCCTGATTGCATGTACTAAATATATCAATGATTGAAATGATTGCATGTACTAACTATATCCATGATTGTTTGTACTAACTATATCCATGATTGTTTGTACTAACTATATCCATGATTACATGTACTAACTATATCCCTGATTGCATGTACTAAATATATCAATGATTGAAATGATTGCATGTACTAACTATATCCATGATTGTTTGTACTAACTATATCCCTGATTGCATGTACTAAATATATCAATGATTGAAATGATTGCATGTACTAACTATGAATAAAGATTTCAGAAGCCTCACGAATATCCATTTATAACTCAGTTGTTTCCATCTATTTATAGAGTGTGTTCGTAACATACCCATCCCCGCCCCTACGTTTATCTGGGTGTGTGTTGAGAAGTGAGGGGGGGGGGAATGTTGTTGATATATTATGGTCTGGTATTGAAGGTCTATACCACGGGGCGTCCATATGTTGATAGATTATGGTCTGGTATTGAAGGTCTATACCACGGGGCGTCCATATGTTGATAGATTATGGTCTGGTATTGAAGGTCTATACCACGGGGCGTCCATATGTTGATAGATTATGGTCTGGTATTGAATGTTTATACCACGGGGCGTCCATATGTTGATAGATTATGGTCTGGTATTGAAGGTCTATACCCTGGGGCGTCCATATGTTGATAGATTATGGTCTGGTATTGAATGTTTATACCACGGGGCGTCCATATGTTGATAGATTATGGTCTGGTATTGAATGTTTATACCACGGGGCGTCCATATGTTGATAGATTATGGTCTGGTATTGAATGTTTATACCACGGGGCGTCCAAACTTTTTGCATGGCGGGCCATATTCCTCGAAGTAAAGATATTCGAGGTTGGATTAAAATAATGAACAATAAAACAAACCCATAAAAACAAAGTTTTTGACTATAAATCCCTTCTATATGAGACAGAACTAAAAGTATTAAGTTCCAACGCTAAAAAAACATTTACAGAATGACACCGAGTGATGTCCCTTGTCTTTAATAACGGGGCGTTGGAAGTGAGGGGGTGTCGGCACGACGGTCGGCGTCAACTCAAACTCTCACGTGGAAGTTGAAGAAAAAAACAATAACAAACCGTGAATTTGAATTACATACCTCATTTAAGGATAAAATAAAAATGCATTAATTAATTACGGTACGTTCGATCGATCTGAAATTTTGATACGATGCATTGTTAGGTGAGACGGGTCCGTGTGCCAAATTTAAGCTCGATCGAATCACGGGAAGTGGGTCATATTTTACTTTTGTTTTTCCGCCCGCCCATGAGATGACGACAGAGAGAGACGGCGGTGAAGTTAATATAAGGGATTTAAAAATGACATACGTTGAGAAGTTTTGACACAAAATTTTAATGTGAAGGGTGAAACTGTAATCTCGAATGCAGTAAATAGGTGAGGTCAGAGGTCAGGCTAAATGTCAACGGTTTTATTACGTATGATATCACGCAAGTCAGTCACTTAGTCTCGTCCTCACACATATTTTGTTAAAATTTGAAACTAAAAATGTCTGTTCACACAAGTATGTGGAGCCAAACAAGATGAGCATTTTCTCAAGCAAATGTTCGAATCTCTTGGAATCTCTCTTTATCCAGCTGATGGTAAAAGTCAATGAGAGAAAGCTGTTGTTTGCTTCGAAATTCATCATCACTTTGCAATTCAAGGAGTTCCAGCGTCAGATTTCCTGGAGTTTTGTGTTATGTACTGTAATTAATGTGGTTGTTTTGGTATATATGCTAATTTATTACTTGTATGTATGTTAATACCTTCATGTAAAGCTCTGTGAACCCAGTTTCTTAATGGGATACAGCGTTTTATAAATTATCCATTTATTATTATTGTTATTATTATCATGGTCAACGGAGAAAGGTGAAGGAAAAAACAACATGATTTCCTTTTCATTAATTTCAAATTCCTGAAAGCGTCTTTGAAATGTATCAACCAGCGATGTGATAACTGCAACATACCTCTGCATTTGCTCATTGAAGCTTCTTCTGGAGAACTTGTCATGATTTTCTGCAGTGAGGGGAAATGTATGGTATTAGGCTGCATTTGAGAAGTTGATTTTGAAAAAGTTGCAGCTTGTTTTCAAAGGCCTTGATATGTGAATATTATTGCCTTACCACTGCATTGTTGCCCGTGAAGATTTGTGTTAAGAACGTTTAGATGTCTTGTCATATCAACTAAAAATGCAAAGTCTACCAGCCAAGCAGTATCAGATAGTTCTGGAATGGGTTGTTCCTTATCTTCCATGCATTGCCCAATTTCTTTTAAAAGGGAGCAGAAGCCCTAAAATGCTGTCCCCGACTAAGCAACCTTATATAACTGTGATACACATCTCCGTATTCTCCCTGTACGTGGAGAAGAAACTGCTGAAACTGGTGTTGAAACAGGGCTTTATAGAGTGAATAGCGTTTATATATTTTTATCTCTGGCTTAAGGACATGATCACATCCAAGATGTTTGGCACAAAGAACTTGTTGGTGAATGATACAGAGAAGTTAAAAACCTTTGCTACCCTCTTCGTTGACTTTGTTACAGACAAGTTTTGTTAGTCCAATATTCTCACCAATCATGGCAGGAGCACCATCAGTAATAATTACAGATAATTTTTTTCCATACTAGTGTAATGTTATTGACAGCAGAAGAAACGGAGGCAAATAAATCTGTTCCCCTTGCTTGGTCTTTAAGACTCTGAAGGTCAAAGTCAAGTCATTCTCCACTCACACACACGTTAGCTTTAACTCCTCTAAAAAGTAAGAAGTCGGACAGCGTCAGATGAATCAGTGCTTTCATCACAGGCAGTCGAACAAAGAGTCCATTTTTTCTGCTTTTGCTTCTAGATGTCTTTCAATGAAAGTTGACATTTCTTCAATTATGCGAGCAACAGTGTTGCGTGACAGGCAAACATTGGCAAACTCCAGCTTTTTATCGGGACAGATATTTTCAACAATTCTCATCAAGCATTCTTTTAAAAACTCGCCATCAGTAAATGATTTACTGTGTTTCGCTATCAATGTTGCAACCTTATAACTTGCCTTTGAGGAATTTTCATTTGCCTGACCAATTCTTGAAAATAAGTTTTGCTGTGAGGTTAATCCAGCTTCCAGTTGCTTCAACTTCTCATGGCATTCAGCTTCTCAAGGCATTCAGCTTCTCATGGCATTCAGCTTCTCATGGCATTCAGCTTCTCATGGCATTCAGCTTCTCATCGCATTCAGCTTCTCATGGCATTCAGCTTCTCATGGCATTCAGCTTCTCATGGCATTCAGCTTCTCATGGCATTCAGCTTCTCATCGCATTCAGCTTCTCATGGCATTCAGCTTCTCATGGCATTTAGCTTCTCATGGCATTCAGCTTCTCATGGCATTCAGCTTCTCATGGCATTCAGCTTCTCATGGCATTCAGCTTCTCATGGCATTCAGCTTCTCATGGCATTCAGCTTCTCATGGCATTCAGATTCTCATCGCATTCAGCTTCTCATGGCATTCAGCTTCAGTCAGCTAGTCATAGTTACCATGTTTGGCCTGGTAGTCAAAGAATTTCATACACTTAACTGCACATAATGGCGGCTGGATAGCGACGTAAATAGTGCGCTCGCCTCACAAGCTGAGGGGCGTGGGATCGAGCCCACGTAAAAGCCACAATAAAACATGTTGATGAATGACTATCGCTAAGAAGTCTTTCGCTGACCTGGAGAGGAGATGGGCGCCGCCAAGGTCTACCAAGCCACGAGAAAGTTATATTGGAAACATTAGAACAACCAACCACCACGAGGTTACTGGACACACTAAAAAAATGGTTGACTGTGAGGTGTGTGAAGAGTCAGTGTAAAATGGTTGACTGTGAGGTGTGTGAAGAGTCAGTGTATAATGGTTGACTGTGAGGTGTGTGAAGAGTCAGTGTAAAATGGTTTACTATGAGGTGTGTGAAGAGTCAGTGTAAAATGGTTGACTGTGAGGTGTGTGAAGAGTCAGTGTAAAATGGTTGACTGTGAGGTGTGTGAAGAGTCAGTGTAAAATGGTTGACTATGAGATGTGTGAAGAGTCAGTGTATAATGGTTGACTGTGAGGTGTGTGAAGAGTCAGTGTAAAATGGTTGACTTTGAGGTGTGTGAAGAGTCAGTGTAAAATGGTTGACTGTGAGGTGTGTGAAGAGTCAGTGTAAAATGGTTGACTGTGAGGTGTGTGAAGAGTCAGTGTAAAATGGTTGACTATGAGATGTGTGAAGAGTCAGTGTATAATGGTTGACTGTGAGGTGTGTGAAGAGTCAGTGTAAAATGGTTGACTATGAGGTGTGTGAAGAGTCAGTGTAAAATGGTTGACTGTGAGGTGTGTGAAGAGTCAGTGTAAAATGGTTGACTGTGAGGTGTGTGAAGAGTCAGTGTAAAATGGTTGACTATGAGATGTGTGAAGAGTCAGTGTATAATGGTTGACTGTGAGGTGTGTGAAGAGTCAGTGTAAAATGGTTGACTGTGAGATGTGTGAAGAGTCAGTGTATAATGGTTGACTGTGAGGTGTGTGAAGAGTCAGTGTATAATGGTTGACTGTGAGGTGTGTGAAGAGTCAGTGTATAATGGTTGACTGTGAGGTGTGTGAAGAGTCAGTGTAAAATGGTTGACTGTGAGGTGTGTGAAGAGTCAGTGTAAAATGGTTGACTGTGAGGTGTGTGAAGAGTCAGTGTATAATGGTTGACTGTGAGGTGTGTGAAGAGTCAGTGTAAAATGGTTGACTGTGAGGTGTGTGAAGAGTCAGTGTAAAATGGTTGACTATGAGGTGTGTGAAGAGTCAGTGTAAAATGGTTGACTATGAGGTGTGTGAAGAGTCAGTGTAAAATGGTTGACTATGAGGTGTGTGAAGAGTCAGTGTAAAATGGTTGACTGTGAGGTGTGTGAAGAGTCAGTGTAAAATGGTTGACTGTGAGGTGTGTGAAGAGTCCGTGTAAAATGGTTGACTATGAGATGTGTGAAGAGTCAGTGTATAATGGTTGACTGTGAGGTGTGTGAAGAGTCAGTGTAAAATGGTTGACTGTGAGGTGTGTGAAGAGTCAGTGTAAAATGGTTGACTGTGAGGTGTGTGAAGAGTCAGTGTAAAATGGTTGACTATGAGATGTGTGAAGAGTCAGTGTATAATGGTTGACTGTGAGGTGTGTGAAGAGTCAGTGTAAAATGGTTGACTATGAGGTGTGTGAAGAGTCAGTGTAAAATGGTTGACTGTGAGGTGTGTGAAGAGTCAGTGTAAAATGGTTGACTTTGAGGTGTGTGAAGAGTCAGTGTAAAATGGTTGACTATGAGATGTGTGAAGAGTCAGTGTATAATGGTTGACTGTGAGGTGTGTGAAGAGTCAGTGTAAAATGGTTGACTGTGAGATGTGTGAAGAGTCAGTGTATAATGGTTGACTGTGAGGTGTGTGAAGAGTCAGTGTAAAATGGTTGACTGTGAGGTGTGTGAAGAGTCAGTGTAAAATGGTTGACTGTGAGGTGTGTGAAGAGTCAGTGTATAATGGTTGACTGTGAGGTGTGTGAAGAGTCAGTGTAAAAATGTTGACTGTGAGGTGTGTGAAGAGTCAGTGTAAAATGGTGCAATCTGAACGCTGAAGAGCCGCTGTTTGGCCTCCGTTGTTATAGTGTAGGGTCCATGTCTCAGTAGGTAAAGACGCTGAAGAGCCGCTGTTTGACCTCCGTTGTTATAGTGTAGTGTCCATGCCTCGGTAGGTAAACTTAGTGTCAATAGTGTTTGGAATACATGATGAGTCTTTCAGAAGGTCTGCACTCGATCTCAGCATGTAGTCGAATACTGATTCCTTCCCGATACTTTGTTATAAAATAAAGTCCCCGTTGTTAGATAAAGAAATTATTAATTAATAAATTAATTACATTAATTTCTAAATGAGGCTTGTATTAAAGTCTAAACTCACAATGTTTTTTTCTCTAGATATAAAACAAGAAATCTTCCCAGTAATTGATGTCAAACAAGACTTGGATGAAGCCAACATAAGTACGGCTGGTAAGTGTCATTTTTAATGGGAATCTTCTGATGGAGCGGCCAGCAGTCTAGCTGGTAAGTGTCATTTTAATGGGAATCTTCTGATGGAGCGGCCAGTAGTCTAGTTGATAAGTGTCATTTTAAAGGGAGCCGCTGAGCCTAGAAGACGACCAACCCCCACCTCCATGCTTGCTAGCATAGATATTGATAGACTAAATTTAAACTGAGCACCCTAGTCTTATAGTCATGGCGAACAACGAGATAATCGATTTCACCTACTATTTAACGTTCATGTCTCATTTTAAACTTTCACATTTTCATAAATTTGGAACTAAAGGTCTCTTCTGACTGTAAATTTCAAATTTTAAATTTATTTTCTACTTTTTAGTGAATTTCTAATATAAGGCTAGTTTTTAAAAGGTGTTTTTTATATTTTTTTAATTTCAAGTGTAAGTGATTTGTGTTTTTTTGCAATTTGAATTATATAAGTTTATAATTATTTCTATCTCAAAACTTGCCCCATGAGATCCATGCCAAAGTTTGTACTTAAACCAGAAACATGGAGCAACTCATAGTATTAGGGGTTGTCCATAAAGGACGTCACGTGACTTTGGCCTTCTCCCCCCCCCACCCCCTCTTACTGTCCGACGTCATCATAAAAAATTAGCACCTCCACCAAATATGGTGAGACAAAGCTTTGCCCCCCCCCTTTATAAACATTATTTCCTATTTGAAAATGAGCATGTTTCAAATCACTTAATGGTCAGTTTAGTATGTATTTAGTGGTCAGTTAAGTATGTATTTAGTGGTCAGTTAAGTATGTATTTAGTGGTCAGCTAAGTATGTATTTAGTGGTCAGTTAAGTATCTTTTTAGTGGTCAGTTAAGTATGTATTTAGTGGTCAGTTAAGTATGTATTTAGTGGTCAGTTAAGTATGTATTTAGTGGTCAGTTAAGTATGTATTTAGTGGTCAGCTAAGTATGTATTTAGTGGTCAGTTAAGTATGTATTTAGTGGTCAGTTAAGTATGTATTTAGTGGTCAGTAAAGTATGTATTTAGTGGTCATTTAAGTATGCATTTAGTGGTCATCTAAGTATATATTAAGTGGTCAGTTAAGTATGTATTTAGTGGTCAGTTAAGTATGTATGTAGTGGTCAGTTAAGTATGTATGTAGTGGTCAGTTACGTATGTATATAGTGTAAGGCTAATATCGTAATACACATGAAGCCATTTACAACGTCATTAAATAAATTGTAAGCAATCAAATATTCAAGTGGAACTTTTATTTAAAGTTTCGCGTTTTGATGTGATGTCACAGTTCTTAAACACCCCCCCCCCAGGGTGCGTGACATCATTTATGGACAGTCCGTTAGCTTGATGTTTTTAAATATTCAATTATATTAATGTATCAGTGTAAAATGGCTGACTGTAAGGTGTGTGAAGATTAATAAATAGAAAAATCATAAACATACAGGCACATCTTAGAGTCTAAGACTTTAAAAATGGTAGGTGGACGGGTGGTGTGGTGGTGTACTCACCATTCAGAGGATGACCGTGCACTGTAGGATAGCTGGACTCACCTTGTGAGGTGAGACAAGTGTACATTGTGTTGTGACTGGGGATGGGGTGAGACAAGTGTACATGTGTTGTGACTGGGGGTGGGGTGAGACAAGTGTACATTGTGTTGTGACTGGGGATGGGGTGAGACAAGTGTACATTGTGTTGTGACTGGGGGATGGGTGAGACAATTGTACATGTGGTGACTGGGGGTGAGGTGGACAAGTGACATTGTGTGTGACTGGGGGTGGGGTGAGACAAGTGTACATTGTGTTGTGACTGGGGATGGGGTGAGACAAGTGTACATTGTGTTGTGACTGGGGGTGGGGTGAGACAATTGTACATTGTGTTGTGACTGGGGGTGAGGTGAGACAAGTGTACATTGTGTTGTGACTGGGGTGAGGTGAGACAAGTGTACATTGTGTTGTGACTGGGGGTGAGGTGAGACAAGTGTACATTGTGTTGTGACTGGGGGTGAGGTGAGACAAGTGTACATTGTGTTGTGACTGGGGGTGAGGTGAGACAAGTGTACATTGTGTTGTGACTGGGGGTGAGGTGAGACAAGTGTACATTGTGTTGTGACTGGGGGTGAGGTGAGACAAGTGTACATTGTGTTGTGACTGGGGGTGAGGTGAGACAAGTGTACATTGTGTTGTGACTGGGGGTGAGGTGAGACAAGTGTACATTGTGTTGTGACTGGGGGTGAGGTGAGACAAGTGTACATTGTGTTGTGACTGGGGGTGAGGTGAGACAAGTGTACATTGTGTTGTGACTGGGGATGGGGTGAGGTGAGACAAGTGTACATTGTGTTGTGACTGGGGGTGAGGTGAGACAAGTGTACCTTGTGTTGTGACTGGGGGTGGGGTGGGGTGAGACAAGTGTACATTGTGTTGTGACTGGGGGTGAGGTGAGACAAGTGTACACTGTGTTGTGACTGGGGGTGGGGTGAGGTGAGACGTTAAACGCGAAAACTCTTATTAAAAAAATATCAGTTAACTTGCAATAATTAAACAGTCCCAACACACAAACAACATTAAAACAATTATGAAAAAAAGAAAAGAAACAGTCGCAGCAGAGAGATCTTTTAAAAAGGCTGGAATGAAAGAGGCAGTGTCTTATGTTTTAAAATATATAAAGCCATTTGGGCTTGGACACACCGACAGCATGGACGAATCCCACCGCTCGACTCCCTCCACCACAGTGGAGTGGGGGGGATACGATTTTTATCCCCCCCCAAAAAAAAATTATCAAAAGATGGGTTTTCTTTGTTGATGTTTTTCTTGAGGAAAATTATGATTTCAATGTCTTTGAGTTAATATTTTGTTATATATATATTTATTGAAGGCGTGAAAGCATACAGATGTATGTTTATATACAGGTAGTCCTCCGGTTACGACGGTTCCATCCCGACTTACGCTGGTTCGTGGTTACGAACGCGCCCCCATAAAGAATAATATTACGCGTTATTCCTTTTTAAAAAATATTTTTAACATGAGGTAACGAATTGTTTTCTCTATTTGAAATAAAAAAAATATTGAAAAATATGTATGATTATTATTTCAACCTACAACTTTCGTTTGCGAATTTTTCAAATGGCGAAGTTTTCAATCAAGTCAATAAAGCTGAGTAAGCTTACAAGTTCCTTTTCAATGCTCATTATAGAGAGCATATTCAGTCATTTTGTCCCATGCAAATTCTAACTCATTATATATTCTTTTCAACTTTGAAAAGGATCGCTCTCAGCTGCAGTTTGATGTCATCATTGAAAGATAGATGCGAAGTGCGATGTGTACATTTGTAAGGGACTGTGTGAAATTTAGCTCATTCAAAAGCAGCAAAATGTTTAGCTCTGTGCACATTTTTTTAGTTTCGCTTTGTGCTACTTCCTTTTCCTTACCCTGAGCCTGGGGCTGGACAATAACTTTTTTAAGAGTTCTGAAAATTGGACTAATTCTGAAGGTAAGCAGTCTTCGAAATCACTTGAATGTTCTTCCATTAACTTGGCTGCTGCCCATCGGATGGCGTCATTGCTGAGCTCAGTTAGGTTTGTAAGAAAGCCAAATTTTTCATGGATGTCTTTAAATGCGCCTAACCGATGTTGTAGGGCTGAAGAAAGTTTGTCAATGATTACCAGAAATACCTCAACCTTGAATTTTTGTCTCGAGGAGAATATTGTTTTGGTGATAGTGATGTCCCTTTATCGAACTGACGCTTGATTTGTTTGTTTGATAGTATTGAAGGTTGTTTACACTGTTTTTACCACGGACTTTTGATAGTATTGAAGGTTGTTTACACTGTTTTTACCACGGACTTTTGATAGTATTGAAGGTTGTTTACACTGTTTTTACCACGGACTTTTCCTTTCCTTTGTCTTCATAGGAATCAAATTCAGAATGCTATCTTTAAACAAACTCAATGAGAGACTTCATTTCTAAAATTGTTTCCCAAATTTCAAGTAAGGGGCCATCCATATATTACGTACGCAAGGAGGGGGGAGGGGGGTCTTAAATTTAGGGCATTTTGCGTATGCATGCGTACGGAAGGGGGAGGGGGGGTCTCGACTGAATGTGTACGTACGCACAACAAATTTAATTTGCATAATACTAAGCATAGTAACGTAAACCGCTCTGGCTGCAAACGGCATTCGAGACCGACTGAGTCAAGACTGATATGCAATAATGTTATATAATTTATTGCAAACGAAATTGTGAACTTTTAATTGCTTGGAAGTAATTAACATTTGATTCAGACCAAACGTTTACACATCATTAAAATATATCCGTCGGGTTTATATTTACATTTCTAGAAAATAGATGAAGTTTCTCTTTCGCCATTCGGTGCCTTAGCCGTTATAAACACACAACGGGACAGCGATTTCACGCACCAAGGGGAAAGCGGAAAAAAAAAGTTGTGTACATATTTGTGACGATGTGTGACTTGTGTGTGTTAGAGAAATGTGACGTCACATCAAAACGAGCAACTTTAAATAAAAGTTCCACTTAAATATTTTATTTGTTACATGGTGTTTTACATGACTTCACACGTGTTACGACATTAGAATGCAGGCCTACACAAAATAAATACTTAAATGACAAAAAAGTGCTTTTCAACGCTCTTTTTCAAATAAAATACAGCTTTTTTTTTGGGGGGGGGAGAGAAGCGAAAAGCTTTGTGACGTCATCTCGGAGGGGGTGGTCTAAGTCTTTGTGACGACGCTTTACGAGGGGGGGGGGAATGAAAAATCTGCCAAAATCGCGTGAAGTCATTTATGGACAGCCCCTTCCTTCTCGGGGCCGCCCCCCCCCTTTTCGAAAAAAAAATCCGCATTTTTAAATATTTTAGTGCGCATTTTGATGTGCGTCACATTTCTTAAACACCCCCTCCCCCTCGTCACAAATGCGCGACCCCCTCCCCCACCCCCTTTTTAGGCATGTGACGTTATTTATGGGCGGCTTCAAAGAGTAAAACCAATATCTTCTGACTCCGGCTTAACTTTTTTTTTCAAAAGGTGGGGGGGGGGTGAGCGAATTTGTACGTACGCATTGGGGGGGGGGTCCCAAAAATGTACGGGATGCAACAGGGGGAGGGGGGTGTGGCGGAGTCGTTGTCTAGGGGTTGAGGTCCCCCCTTAGCCACAGATATTTACCACGTAGACGGGTAAAAGACTTAGCAACGCTGGGTTGTTTTCTTTCAACATAAGTTTAATGACATCCAGAAGCTTTGAACATATTTATGGTACAGTACAATTGGCGGTTTGCAGTTGATGGTCATACCATCCAGAGTCCTCGGTCCAGCTTGACCGGATTGGACCACGTTCACAAAACTCCACACTCTATCGTACGTCTTTCACCTGCCTGCTACTTGGCAACTTAACACTCTCCTTGCGACACACACTGTGACCCCTATTATACCCCCGTCTTGTCCGACTGGTTTTGACTGGCCCCCTGGGTCAATCACCGTGTCTCCCTTTGACCGTGGTCCTGTCAATTCATTACAACTTGCACGTACCTTGAGTTCACCCGCCCCCCGTTCCACGAGGACAAGTGTTCACAACCCCATTTATGCGTAGTCATCCCCACACCACAACATCTGACCGTAACACCCCCCTCCTCACGAGCGACCTTAGCAAGAATGTCGCGAGTTTATAAACATAAGGTCTTGAGGTTTTGGTGTGTCATGATCTACTAATAATATATCCCATTCTTACACACACATGTATTTCATTAATATATAATTATTTTAACAATATTTAACAATTGCAATGTGCACTATATACAGAATTTTCACCAGTAATATGCTAGCTTCCAAAAAAATATTAGTTCACAATAGCTGGTGTATATTCCCAAATACATAATAAGGAATCGTTTTATTTACATTGTGGAACTACCCGGTTTTCGTACCTGCGTACGAGTCTAGTCCTATACTACCTCGCTTTCGAGGGTAGCAAAGGTTATTATTACTCAAAATGATAACGATATATATACATCAATATACAAAAGAAAAAATTTGTCACATTTGAAGTATTAATATTCTTCACATACAAAAAAAAATCTTGGTATGGTTAAATGACTTAAATGACACCCATGTTTCACAAGCAAAGAATCTCATGGTTCAATGATTTAGATGATCCCCATGTTTTTCAAGCGAAGAAAGTCATGGTTCAGTGACTTAATTGCTCAACATGTCTCACAAACAATGAATGGCATGCTTCAATGGTTTAATTGCTAATCATGTGTCACGGCAATCACTATCCACCCAATTTTCTGTCCCTTTTCATTAATAATTGCATCTGTATGGGACATGTTATGTAGGTTTTCTGTCCCCATAGCGGGACCTCGTATGTATATTTATCGTCCCCCCTACTGGGACCCATTATGTATATTTAACGTCCCTCATACTGGGACCCATTATGTATATTTAACGTCCCCATACTGGGACCCATTAGGTATATTTAACGTCCCCATACTGGGACCGGTCATAACCACCAGTTAATTGGTTACAAATTATTATCATATTTATAAGCATAACATCATCATCGGCAAAATTCTCATGAATCAAAAATTTCATCATACCATATAATAAATACATATTATCAATGTTATCTTAAATGCCTGAGGGCTCCAATGGCACCAAAAATGTTATGCTTACATAATCAAAAATGTGTCGTGCACATAAGAATTGTCTTATCAATTCATATAATAGTAATACTGGGAATTGGTCGCTCAGACCCCCCAAGTAAATACAAAAATACATTATCATAACTCCTCATCGTTATCAACAAATAGCATCATCATCATACTAATCAAAACATTATCATCATAACAACATCTCTTATCATAAAAATTTGGACTGAGGTCTCCAGTGCACAAAATTTCTTATATGATCAACACATTTGTCATGAACGTACGAACCACTTTATTTCATTTCCTAATGATACTGGTACATTGTCTCATCAATTCCTATAATAGTAATACTGGGAATTGGTCGCTCAGACCCCCCAAGTAAATACAAAAATACATTATCATAACTCCTCATCGTTATCAACAAATAGCATCATCATCATACTAATCAAAACATTATCATCATAACAACATCTCTTATCATAAAAATTTGGACTGAGGTCTCCAGTGCACAAAATTTCTTATATGATCAACACATTTGTCATGAACGTACGAACCACTTTATTTCATTTCCTAATGATACTGGTACATTGTCTCATCAATTCCTATAATAGTAATACTGGGAATTGGTCGCTCAGACCCCCCAAGTAAATACAAAAATACATTATCATAACTCCTCATAGTTATCAACAAATAGCAGCAGTAGCATCCTAACCAAAACATTATCATCATAACAACATCTCTTATCATAAAAATTTGGACTGAGGTCTCCAATGCACAAAATTTCTTATATGATCAATACATTTGTCATGAACATACGAACCACTTTATTTCATTTCATACTGACTCTAGTACAAGGTCACGCAGACCCCAACTTCAATCCCAAAAATATTATCATTATTCATCATAATTTTCAACAAATTATCATCATCATCATCATCATAGAAGATACAACACCAATTCCGTGTTATTTAATGTATGCATCAAAAATCATAGTCATTGTTTTTGATGGTGGAACATTTCGTATCTTTCCCATTCTAAACAAGAAACGACCCTTATTAGCATTACCTAGAGTGTACCCTAAAATTTGGTAACTACTATCATTTGTCATTGTCCCAGGCTTAATTATTAGCTATTTTGATCATTCTTGATATCAACCCTACAAAATATGTCAGTATACTGGTAGTCTTAGTGGGATTAGTGGGACCGTGATTTTCTATCAGTCTTTGTCTGTCCCACTCCCATTGCCACACCTCTATCCTCTGCGATCCTCCCTGTCGCTACCTCTATGGCTTTTCCGGTTAAGTATACCTCCACCTCTGAAATTTCCCCGGTCACTCCTGTCACCCCCTCCACGACTTATCAGGTTAGCTTTACTTCCGCCCTTGAAATCTCGCCGATAACTTCGGTCACTACATTTGAATTTTCCTCCCTGACCTCTTTTGAATTGTACTCTTTGACCCGAATGGCTGACCATTGCGTCTAAAAATTTACCAACGCACGAGCTAACAACACAATTAAATGTGTTCCACCGGACCCCAATTATTAACAAAACCAATATTCTCAACAGACCGGCCGTAAGCCTGTCCAATGAGTATTTGTCCGTCATGGTCCTATGCATTCTGGCCAGTCTAGATCGCACTGTGTCATTGTTATTGTTTCTGTGGAGCTCCGTGTTTGCCCTGCTGCGTCCTTGGAGGTTATACGCGTCACCTTTGTTCAACAACTCACAACAGTGTTTAGCTGAGCCTACGTCATATTGTTGTATGGCTCCACTGAAGGGTTTCTTCTTAAGTTGCTTGTTTTTATCCCTAGGTGGGATATCTGCTCTTAGCTTAGTAGCACACTCAATTTTCCCATCATTATCTTCAATATTCTCCTGATCTCCATCAATAAGTTTGCTATACTCTAGAAATTCAGTAGCACAATCAATATTTCCATCATTATCCGTATTTCCCTTACATTCAATACATTTTGCCTCTGAGGTTAATGTTACTACTGTGACCACGGTGTGTTCAGTGACCTTCACCCCATCTTGCATTTCTAGGTCACTACTTTTTTTCTTATTCATATTAAGTAAAATTTCCCTCTTTCGAAATTGTACTTCTTTGGTCCACTTTTCGTGGGGTTTTTCAACTATTGTCCCAAGCATCTTGGACGTTCTCTGCACAATCATTGTCATGTCTGTATCATTACCAGTTAATCTTTGCGTTAATTCAGTCCTTTTCTCTTCCTTTTCAACAATGATTCGCCATAAGTCATTTATGTCTTCTTTGTTATATGCTATGGTCAGTGTTAACTCAATATTTTTCTCTTCTCTTAGAGTTAGTGTGTCTTTAATTTCCTTTAGCTTCCACTGTAAGCTCTGCAAACATTCATCTTTCTCAGTCACCGTCTTATTCAGCCCTGATATATTTTGGTTTGCAATGATTAAGTTTAATTTCATCTCTGCTAGTTTTTCATCTTTACCCCTGACTATTTTTATTAGGCTAGCGTATACGTTGTCCATCTCGATACTTTTCATTTTCCAGGTCATGGTCTCAACTTCAGCTTCATTCAGTTTTATTTTGTTCTCTCTCTTACATTCTTTTAATGAGTCTTCCATTTCGGCTAAGGCCTTACTCAGCTCTGCTACGTTGTTCTGTGTACTGATTAGGTTTCTATCCATTTCTGTGTTTTCTATCTCTTTTCCTTTTAGTTCCCTCTGTAATTTTTCCAATAACTCATCTTTTTCAATTTTAGATTTTTCCAGTTTTTCTATTTTCTGGTTTGCGATCCATATATCTAAATCCATCTCTATCATTTTATATTCGATGGCCTTAGTTCTTTTGATACAAAACGATTTTTCTTCCTCATTTTGAGCCAGTAGTTTGTCCATTTCGGCAATTCTCATTTTTAAATTCATTGATTCAACTTCAGTTTCCTCTATTTTTAATCTGTGTTTGATGTCAACTTTTTCGAGATCCGTTAGTCTAGTTTCAACATTGCTCAATTTTAACTCAAGTTTACCTGCTGTCTCTCTGTGTTCCTTTAATTCGTTCTCTTTAAGGGACAGTTTATTTCTTAACTCACTAACGAGTTTATCACTGTCTTCCCTTTCACCATTTTCCTTCACTTCATTAACAGTCACTTCATCCTTATGTGTGTTCCTTTCTAAAGTGTCCCCAGTATAATCTATTCTGTCATCTGCTTCACGTTTCTTTTTAGATTCTAAGATTCTCTTTTTATATTCTGCCGTTGGTTCCCTTCTACCTTTATTATTTTGTTGTCTTGTCTTAGGAAAGCTCTCAGAAAAGTCTTTAGCTGTATTCCGATCGTCTTTGTAACCTCCAAAGTTCATATTTTCATTTTTATATCTACTGGTATTGGTCGGTTTCTTGGGGTTGTATCTACCCTGCTCTATCTCTCCCACTGCCGGTTTCACCACCATATACCCTGGTTTCGTTACTTGTTGATCTTCGCAAAATAAGCTGGCTATTCCATATAATTCTTCCTGACAATTACTCTCGTTACTTTTTAAGGCTCCCTGTTTAATTCTCAGTTTTCTTCTTTTCTCTTCATCATTTTCTAACATTTTCTCCTGTCTCTTTTCGTATTGTCGCATGATTCTTTATCTTCTTTCTGTCGCAGTCTCTGTCATTTTCTTCGTTTTGTCTCAATGATTCTTTATCTTCTTGCTCCCACTTTAACCGTATCTCTTCAATTTTTCTTTTTAGTATTAGCAGTCACTACATTAGTTAATTGACCCTGCTTTATCTTCTTTTCGGCCTCAACAACTTCCCTTACAAATTCTTTGTAATCAATCTCATTTTCTAATCTCTTTTTAGGTTCCACCCTTATGTCGTCGAACTGCTTATCCGTTCTGCTAAGATGATGCTGATCCCATTTCTTTCTGTAGGATTTAAATATGTCCATTTCTCTCTCTGTCCGTTTTTTTAACCTGATCTCTCTTTCTTTGTTTGTCTCTCCCCTCCTTATAGCCCGTTCCTCGTCTTGCTCACCCATCTTTCTCTCTCTTAACCATACTTTCGCCTCTTCCCCTTCTAATCCCTCCTTTCGGGCCCTTCGCTTAAGTTCTTCCGTATCTAGCCACCGCATTTTGACTCTTTATAATAAAAAATGTTCTACTATAGCGCTTCAATTACACTGACAATATACTTTACATATAAAATGTCATATATCTAGAGACCAATCTAATATTTTGACAATATTTTATAATTCAGAATTTCGTCAAAAAAATTATTTAAATCAGTACTTACTATCAAGGGAAATCCAAACTCACATAATAACCATACATAAGAAAATCACATTACACCAGGGCAGTATCAATATCCATAGGCGCGAGAATCATAAAGTCACAGCCTTCACTGTCACGTATTACTGAGGTTGTACCCTCGAAGTTGTCCTGGCTGTAGTCAGCTTCTGCAACGTGTTACTGTCATAGTTAGTGTTCGTTATTCCTTCGATGCTCCTCCGGGTGCAGTTTGCATGGCCTCCATTGCTGCGTCTATAACCCCACTGCTTCGGCTGTCTTCAATACCACTGCTCCGGCTGTCTTCAACATCACTGCTCCGGCTGTCTTCAGCAGTACTGCTACGGCTGTCTTCCCCACCACTTCTATGGCTGTGTTTCACACCACTGCTCCGGCTGTCTTCAACACCACTGGTCTCGTCGTTACGAGGCGTAAGCCCTAGCTCTCGTGAAGATCTTGATATCAGTATGGCTAGTACGGCCAGTTTCGTCGTTTCTGTCTTAGTGACGTGCCTTGATGTGCTGCGTTGGCTCGAACCGATGGCTCGGTTTTTCGGCGGGCCCCCACTGTGGCGGAGTCGTTGTCTAGGGGTTGAGGTCCCCCCTTAGCCACAGATATTTACCACGTAGACGGGTAAAAGACTTAGCAACGCTGGGTTGTTTTCTTTCAACATAAGTTTAATGACATCCAGAAGCTTTGAACATATTTATGGTACAGTACAATTGGCGGTTTACAGTTGATGGTCATACCATCCAGAGTCCTCGGCCCAGCTTGACCGGATTGGACCACGTTCACAAAACTCCACACTCTATCGTACGTCTTTCACCTGCCTGCTACTTGGCAACTTAACACTCTCCTTGCGACACACACTGTGACCCCTATTATACCCCCGTCTTGTCCGACTGGTTTTGACTGGCCCCCTGGGTCAATCACCATGTCTCCCTTTGACCGTGGTCCTGTCAATTCATTACAACTTGCACGTACCTTGAGTTCACCCGCCCCCCGTTCCACGAGGACAAGTGTTCACAACCCCATTTATGCGTAGTCATCCCCACACCACAACATCTGACCGTAACAGGGGGTACAAAAATACGAATTTTGTGCGTACGTAATATATGGATGGCCCCTAAAATAGCGACTTCCAGTTGTTCAATTTCCTTTAGAAATCCTTCTTCTTCAAATCGACAGTCACGTGGCTGATTTTCATTTGTTGCTAATTCTTACAGTGCTGCGATATATGTATCAATTTCATATGTTTTTGAAGTACCTGTCAACGATGAATAGATGCAACAAGCCGGGTATAAATATTTTGCAGAAGACAAAAAAATCTGACCGCAGCAGGACAACCTGCTGCACTTTTCCCAACTAAATTAATACAATGAGCTGTGCACGGCACATAATGAGCTACACTGCACTTCTCACGAAGAATAGCCTGGTTTCCGTTATACTTCCTACTCATTTGCAGCATTGCCGTATGACTGTCCAAGGCATTTTCAGGGATTCGTACAAACATAATGGCCTGCATCTTTATTAACTATATCATGACTGCATCTACTAACTATATCCATGATTGCATGTACTAACAAGGAATGAATATTTCAGAAGCCTAATAAATATGAATTGTGTGTTGAGAAATAATGTCCTGGGGGGAGAATAATTATTAAATTAATTACATTAAGTTTTAAATGAGGATGGTATTAATGTCTAAACTCACAATATTTTTTCTCTTGGTCTAGTTGAGGAACAGGACGTGCCCGGTCCGTCTGTGAAGAAAAGGAAAGTACCTACTGACGCCTTGACTGCAGCCAGCGTCAGTCATCCTGGTAAGTGTCATTTTAATGGATATCTACTGAGCCTAGAAGACTTTGTTTTAAAATAATGTCCTCGGGGGAAACTAATTAAATTAATTACATTACGTTTTAAATGAGGATTGTATTAACGTCTAAACTCACAATATTTTTTCTCTTGGTCTAGATGATGAAGAGGACGCTGCTGGTCCGTCGGGTGTCAAAAGGCCAGTACCTACTGACGCTGGCGGCAGTCAGGCTGGTAAGTGTCATTTTCAATGGATATCTACTGAGCCTAGAAGACAACCCCACACTCCCCCCCCCAACCTTTAAATTAAAGGGTAAAAAATCGTGACTCATCCAGTAACAGCAATATTTCGTAAGTAGGTCAGCAAGTTGATGGGGGCCATGATTGCATGTACTAACTATATCCATGATTGCATGTACTAACTATATCCATGATTGCATGTACTAACTATATCCATGACTGCATGTACTAACTATATCCATGATTGCATGTACTAACTATATCCATGATGTTGTTTCTGAAATATTCAATGTCAAATGGAGCGTGAGAAGTGAAATGTGAGGTGAAACTGAGCTGGACAGCTGGAACTGTGCAATTCTCAATGTTAAATTCAGACCGGTCTGCGAGTGTTTTTGTCTTGGGGATTGGTTACTTGTCGCCTAATTCATCCGTTCCCTCGAATATGCTAAAATGTCTAATTCCTTATCAAAGCAGCTTTTTATCTCGTTAGTTATTAGAAATAGCTATTAAAGTTATTTTTATGCCCAATATTCGTTGGCCTGAATTTATTGCGTTATAAATATCACAACACAAGACGTTTATGAGTCCCATATTCTCTAGAATGGGACTCCCTGAAGAGATCCTGTCAGATAACGGGCCCCAGCTCTCCTCCCATATGTACAAAGAGTTTTTTGAATTGTTAATTACAAAATCCATTCTTAAACACCCCCTCCCCTTGTCACTTAAACACCCCCTCCCCCTTGTCACTTAAACACCCCCTCCCCCTTGTCACTTAAACACCCCCTCCCCCTTGTCACTTAAACACCCCGCTCCCCCTTGTCACTTTAAACACTCCCCTCCCCCTTGTCACAAATGTTATAAAAATCTCCCCCCCCCCGGTGCATGGCATCACAATTGTTTTAAATTATTTTTTGTGGTCCACAGAATCATCAGTGATGAGACAATTGACTCACTATGTAAGTCAACAGGCACCCCTAAGCCTGCCACTGGAGCCGGAGCTCGTACGTAACATTTTATAAATGTATTAAAAAAATGTTTGTGAGGTCTCTAGTTTAAACTTAAACTATTGTTTTGATGTTGTCCAAAGCTTAGTTATGTTGTCCAAAGCTTAGTTATGTTGTCCAAAGCCTAGTTATGTTGTCCAAAGCTTAGTTATGTTGTCCAAAGCTTAGTTATGTTGTCCAAAGCCTAGTTATGTTGTCCAAAGCTTAGTTATGTTGTCCAAAGCTTAGTTATGTTGTCCAAAGCTTAGTTATGTTGTCCAAAGCTTAGTTATGTTGTCCAAAGCCTAGTTATGTTGTCCAAAGCTTAGTTATGTTGTCCAAAGCCTAGTTATGTTGTTAGTTGGATTGAGCTTGTTAATGAACTCATTCAAAATTCCAAAAAATAATATTCTAAATGAAGTGATGAAACTGAAAATAATGAGTGTTTATATATATATATATATTTCTATATATAATGAGTGTTCTATATATAATATATATATATATATATCCTTTCAATAAATAGGTGATTACCAAACCTGGGAGGAAACATTAGTGACCCTTTATGTCTAGTTAATAATAATTTGATAATTTAAGCAAGTAGCTGGGTTCACAGCCTACACATGAAAATAGTTGTACATATATAATAATGAATGCATTGAAGGTAAAACACACATATCATAACTAAAACATATAACGACATTGCAGTGTACATGAGCTACGTTTATCATTTAAAGAAATGTTTGATTGTTATTTAATGAATTTTGAAAGTAAAGTTAGATGAGTTATTGCAAGTGTGTAGTGGTAGAGAATTCCATTGTTTGGGGGCACACACAAACATCTTTCACCAAATGTCTTAGTGCGTGTCTTAGGAACAGTTACTTGTACTTTATTCATTGAGATTATATACAGTACTTATATTTGTTAAAAGATATTTCAGCCCTAATATGAGAGTTAGTATGGACATAATAATTGAGCGGTTACCAGACGACACATACATTCTTTTTTAAGATCATTTCTTAGCACACAAAAAAAGTATTTTTTCTTTTATTATTTTGTTTCTCATGTAAATATTTATAGACATGTGTATTCTTTTTTTTTAAGGATAGAAAAGTGACATCCCGCCACCCTTACACAGTGTTGACAGAAATTTTGTAAGTTTATAGAAATGTTTAAAAATAACAACTTTAACATAGATAGTTTTAATAATTTAATGTATACATTTCTCTGGACTAACTTTAATGTGTTGGTTAAAAACAACTATGTTGTTCCACTTAAGACATTTCATTTAGTGGAATGAAATAGTTTTTCAGTTTATTCTTTAAATATGATTTATTAATGAGATTGACTTAGTTTTGAGTGAAACATTGTTTAAATCTCACATTTATTTATTCTTTTCAAATAAAGAGTAAGATGGTTGAATAGAATACAAATATTTTTTTATTTTTTTTTGAATAGCCGGGATACTGTCCAGTTCACACTAGAACAGGAAACGGGTCGGCCCCATTGTAAGCTTTTCACCATGAGATGTGAAGTAGAAGGAAAGACCTTCAGGGCTGATGGACCAAACAAACGGGCTGCCACCGCGAAAGCTGCAGAGGCAGCATTAAAGGATATTTTTAATATTTATTACGACCCAGGTATGTTATACAAATTATTTGAATTATTTATTTGTCTTACAAATTTTTACGTTTCTATCCTGATAACTTTAGTCATTCATGCATTCCTTAAGGGATCACAACTAATGATCTGATTCGATGTTGTGGTGCTAGTAAATGTGTTGGTGTAGAGTGTAGATAATGCACCAATGTTGTGGTGCTAGTAAATGTGTTGGTGTAGAGTGTAGATAATGCACCAATGTTGTGGTGCTAGTAAATGTGTTGGTTTAGATAATGCACCAATGTTGTGGTGCTAGTAAATGTGTTGGTCTTTGATTGTCTGTGTTAACTATTTATGGCATACAAGTATTTATATCTTTATTTGTCTCTATTGATGGCATACAAGTATTTATATCTTTGATTGTCTGTGTTAACTATTGATGGCATACAAGTATTTATATCTTTGATTGTGCTTTGAAGCAATTAAATTTTAATTACAAATAATTGTTGTCATTTTCAGCTGCCCGTGATATTGGCTTTAAAAGGGCTAAAAGGGAAGAGGAGAGAGTGCTGAACAAGATTGAAGTCCTCCAACCTGGAACAGTTTTCAATCTGGTTGGTATGTGTGGGTCGGACCAAGCGCCACAATTTATTATGGAAGTCCAATACAAAGGCCGTAGGTTTGAGGGACGAGCTTCCTCTAAAAAAGGCGCCAAGCAACAAGCTGCAAAGCTGGCCCTCAAGTTCTTTGGGGATCTACAAGAAGATTCCTCACCAGATAATTAAATTTAATTTCTAAAAAAAAATTGACTGTATTGACTTCAGTGTGTAGATTCAATGTTTGGTCTGCTAAAAAAATAAAATCTAGACTCAATTTATCTGTCTCAAAGATTGTCACTGAAATTACTTAGTTAACTTAGCCATGGGTTCAAATAGATGATGCAAAGGATGCAAGCCAAACAGGATAAATTAAACAGCAACGTTTCAGCAAGGCTCTCATTTTGTTATGCATGAGTTTTTACATTTATCCTCAATTTTACTTCAATTTCGCAAAGAACATGAAGTTGATCAACCTCTAGTCAAAGTGATACATCTACAGATCTAACTCTTTATTGCTTCAGTCCCTGCCACGGCACATTGGTGCATATAGGACAAGACTGATGTTTAGAGAGAGGAAAAGGCTGATGGGTAGAGAAGACAAGACTGATGTGTAGAGAGGACAATACTGATAGGTAGAGAGGACAAGACTGATGTGTAGAGAGGACAAGACTGATGTGTAGAGAGGACAATACTGATAGGTAGAGAAGACAAGACTGATGTGTAGAGAGGACAAGACTGATAGATAGAGAGGACAAGACTGATAGGTAGAGAGGACAAGACTGATAGGTAGATAGGACAAGACTGATAGGTAGAGAGGACAAGACTGATGGGTAGAGAGGACAAGACTGATGGGTAGAGAGGACAAGACTGATGGGTAGAGAAGACAAGACTGATGTGTAGAGAGGACAATACTGATAGGTAGAGAGGACAAGACTGATGGGTAGAGAGGACAAGACTGATGGGTAGAGAGAGTCAATACTGGTGGGTAGAGAGGACAAGACTGGTGGGTAGAGAGGACAAGACTGGTGGGTAGAGATGACAGGACTGATGGGTAGAGATGACAAGACTGATGTGTAGAGAGGACAAGACTGATGGTTAGAGAGGACAATACTGATAGGTAGAGAGAACAAGACTGATGGGTAGAGAGGACAATACTGGTGGGTAGAGAGGACAAGACTGGTGGGTAGAGAGGACAAGACTGGTGGGTAGAGATGACAGGACTGATGGGTAGAGATGACAAGACTGATGTGTAGAGAGGACAAGACTGATGGTTAGAGAGGACAATACTGATAGGTAGAGAGGACAAGACTGATGGGTAGAGAGGACAAGACTGATGGGTAGAGAGAGTAAATACTGATGGGTAGAGAGAGTCAATACTGATGGGTAGAGAGAGTCAATACTGATGGGTAGAGAGAGTCAATACTGATGGGTAGAGAGAGTCAATACTGATGGGTAGAGAGGACAAGACTGATGGGTAGAGAGGACAATACTGGTGGGTAGAGAGGACAAGACTGGTGGGTAGAGAGGACAAGACTGATGGGTAGAGAGAGTCAATACTGATGGGTAGAGAGAGTCAATACTGATGGGTAGAGAGGACAAGACTGATGGGTAGAGAGGACAATACTGGTGGGTAGAGAGGACAAGACTGGTGGGTAGAGAGGACAAGACTGGTGGGTAGAGATGACAGGACTGATGGGTAGAGATGACAAGACTGATGGGTAGAGAGAGTCAATACTGATGGGTAGAGAGAGTCAATACTGATGGGTAGAGAGAGTCAATACTGATGGGTAGAGAGAGTCAATACTGATGGGTAGAGAGAGTCAATACTGATGGGTAGAGAGGACAAGACTGATGGGTAGAGAGGACAATACTGGTGGGTAGAGAGGACAAGACTGGTGGGTAGAGAGGACAAGACTGGTGGGTAGAGATGACAGGACTGATGGGTAGAGATGACAAGACTGGTGGGTAGAGAGGACAAGATTGATCTGTAGAGGACAAGACTGATGGGTAGAGAGGACAAGACTGGTGGGTAGAGAGGACAGGACTGATGGGTAGAGAGGACAAGATTGATCTGTAGAGGACAAGACTGATGGGTAGAGAGGACAAGACTGATGGGTAGAGAGGACAAGACTGATGGGTAGAAGGGACAAGATTGATGTGTAGAGGACAAGACTGATGGGTAGAGAGGACAAGACTGATGGGTAGAGAGGACAATACTGGTGGGTAGAGAGGACAAGACTGGTGGGTAGAGAGGACAAGATTGTTGGGTAGAGATGACAGGACTGATGGGTAGAGGACAAGATTGATCTGTAGAGGACAAGACTGATGGGTAGAGAGGACAAGACTGATGGGTAGAGAGGACAATACTGGTGGGTAGAGAGGACAAGACTGGTGGGTAGAGAGGACAAGACTGGTGGGTAGAGATGACAGGACTGATGGGTAGAGGACAAGATTGATCTGTAGAGGACAAGACTGATGGGTAGAGAGGACAAGACTGGTGGGTAGAGAGGACAAGACTGATGGGTAGAGAGGACAAGACTGATGGGTAGAAGGGACAAGATTGATGTGTAGAGGACAAGACTGATGGGTAGAGAGGACAATACTGGTGGGTAGAGAGGACAAGACTGGTGGGTAGAGAGGACAAGACTGGTGGGTAGAGATGACAAGACTGATGGGTAGAGAGGACAGGACTGATGGGTAGAGAGGACAAGACTGATGGGTAGAGAGGACAAGACTGATGGGTAGAGAGGACAAGACTGATGGGTAGAGAGGACAAGACTGATGGGTAGAGAGGACAAGACTGATGGGTAGAAGGGACAAGATTGATGTGTAGAGGACAAGACTGATGGGTAGAGAGGACAATACTGGTGGGTAGAGAGGACAAGACTGGTGGGTAGAGAGGACAAGACTGGTGGGTAGAGATGACAAGACTGATGGGTAGAGAGGACAGGACTGATGGGTAGAGAGGACAAGACTGATGGGTAGAGAGGACAAGACTGATGGGTAGAGAGGACAAGACTGATGGGTAGAGAGGACAAGACTGATGGGTAGAGAGGACAGGACTGATGGGTAGAGAGGACAAGACTGATGGGTAGAGAGGACAAGACTGATGGGTAGAGAGGACAAGACTGATGGGTAGAGAGGACAAGACTGATGGGTAGAGAGGACAAGACTGATGGGTAGAGAGGACAAGACTGATGGGTAGAGAGGACAAGACTGATGGGTAGAGAGGACAGGACTGATGGGTAGAGAGGACAAGACTGATTGGTTGAGAGGACAAGACTGATGGGTAGAGAGGACAAGACTGATGTGTAGAGGACAAGACTGATGTGTAGAGGACAAGATTGATGTGTAGAGGACAAGCCTGATGGGTAGAGAGGACAAGACTGATGTGTAGAGGACAAGACTGGTGGGTAGAGAGGACAAGACTGATGGGTAGAGAGGACAAGACTGATGGGTAGAAGGGACAAGATTGATGTGTAGAGGACAAGACTGATGGGTAGAGAGGACAAGACTGATGGGTAGAGAGGACAATACTGGTGGGTAGAGAGGACAAGACTGATGGGTAGAGAGGACAGGACTGATGGGTAGAGAGGACAAGACTGATGGGTAGAGAGGACAAGACTGATGGGTAGAGAGGACAAGACTGATGGGTAGAGAGGACAAGACTGATGGGTAGAGAGGACAAGATTGATCTGTATAGGACAAGACTGATGGGTAGAGAGGACAAGACTGGTGGGTAGAGAGGACAGGACTGATGGGTAGAGAGGACAAGATTGATCTGTAGAGGACAAGACTGATGGGTAGAGATGACAAGATTGATGGGTAGAGAGGACAAGACTGATGGGTAGAGAGGACAAGATTGATCTGTAGAGGACAAGACTGATGGGTAGAGAGGACAAGATTGGTGGGTAGAGAGGACAAGACTGATGGGTAGAGAGGACAAGATTGATCTGTAGAGGACAAGACTGATGGGTAGAGAGGACAAGACTGGTGGGTAGAGAGGACAGGACTCATGGGTAGAGAGGACAAGATTGATCTGTAGAGGACAAGACTGATGGGTAGAGAGGACAAGACTGATGGGTAGAAGGGACAAGATTGATGTGTAGAGAGGACAAGACTGATGGGTAGAAGGGACAAGATTGATGTGTAGAGGACAAGACTGATGGGTAGAGAGGACAAGACTGATGGGTAGAGAGGACAATACTGGTGGGTAGAGAGGACAAGACTGATGGGTAGAGAGGACAAGACTGATGTGTAGAGGACAAGACTGATGGGTAGAGAGGACAAGACTGATGGGTAGAGAGGACAAGACTGATGTGTAGAGGACAAGATTGATGTGTAGAGGACAAGATTGATGTGTAGAGGACAAGACTGATGGGTAGAGAGGACAAGACTGATGGGTAGAGAGGACAAGACTGATGTGTAAAGGACAAGATTGATGTGTAGAGGACAAGACTGATGTGTAGAGGACAAGACTGATGGGTAGAGAGGACAAGACTGATGGGTAGAGAGGACAAGACTGATGTGTAGAGGACAAGACTGATGTGTAGAGGACAAGATTGATGTGTAGAGGACAAGACTGATGGGTAGAGAGGACAAGACTGATGTGTAGAGGACAAGACTGGTGGGTAGAGAGGACAAGACTGATGGGTAGAGAGGACAAGACTGATGGGTAGAAGGGACAAGATTGATGTGTAGAGGACAAGACTGATGGGTAGAGAGGACAAGACTGATGGGTAGAGAGGACAATACTGGTGGGTAGAGAGGACAAGACTGGTGGGTAGAGAGGACAAGACTGGTGGGTAGAGATGACAGGACTGATGGGTAGAGAGGACAAGATTGATCTGTAGAGGACAAGACTGCTGGGTAGAGAGGACAAGACTGGTGGGTAGAGAGGACAAGACTGATGGGTAGAGAGGACAAGACTGATGGGTAGAAGGGACAAGATTGATGTGTAGAGGACAAGACTGATGGGTAGAGAGGACAATACTGGTGGGTAGAGAGGACAAGACTGGTGGGTAGAGAGGACAAGACTGGTGGGTAGAGATGACAAGACTGATGGGTAGAGAGGACAAGACTGATGGGTAGAGAGGACAAGACTGATGGGTAGAGAGGATAAGACTGATGGGTAGAGAGGACAAGACTGATGGGTAGAGAGGACAAGATTGATGGGTAGAGAGGATAAGACTGATGGGTAGAGAGGACAAGACTGATGGGTAGAGAGGATAAGACTGATGGGTAGAGAGGACAGGACTGATGGGTAGAGAGGACAAGATTGATCTGTAGAGGACAAGACTGATGGGTAGAGAGGACAAGACTGATGGGTAGAGAGGACAAGACTGATGGGTAGAGAGGACAAGACTGATGGGTAGAGAGGACAAGACTGATGGGTAGAGAGGACAAGATTGATCTGTAGAGGACAAGACTGATGGGTAGAGAGGACAAGACTGATGGGTAGAGAGGACAAGACTGATGGGTAGAGAGGACAGGACTGATGGGTAGAGAGGACAAGATTGATCTGTAGAGGACAAGACTGATGGGTAGAGAGGACAAGACTGATGGGTAGAGAGGACAAGACTGATGGGTAGAGAGGACAGGACTGATGGGTAGAGAGGACAAGATTGATCTGTAGAGGACAAGACTGATGGGTAGAGAGGACAAGACTGATGGGTAGAGAGGACAAGACTGATGGGTAGAGAGGACAAGACTGATGGGTAGAGAGGACAAGACTGATGGGTAGAGAGGACAAGACTGATGGGTAGAGAGGACAAGACTGATGGGTAGAGAGGACAAGACTGATGGGTAGAGAGGACAAGACTGATGGGTAGAGAGGACAAGACTGATGGGTAGAGAGGACAAGACTGATGGGTAGAGAGGACAAGACTGATGGGTAGAGAGGACAAGACTGATGGGTAGAGAGGACAAGACTGATGGGTAGAGAGGACAAGACTGATGGGTAGAGAGGACAAGACTGATGGGTAGAGAGGACAAGACTGATGGGTAGAGAGGACAAGACTGATGGGTAGAGAGGACAAGACTGATGGGTAGAGAGGACAAGACTGATGGGTAGAGAGGACAAGACTGATGGGTAGAGAGGACAAGACTGATGGGTAGAGAGGACAAGACTGGTGGGTAGAGAGGACAAGACTGGTGGGTAGAGAGGACAAGACTGATGGGTAGAGAGGAATAGACTGGTGGGTAGAGAGGACAAGACTGATGGGTAGAGAGGAATAGACTGGTGGGTAGAGAGGACAAGACTGATGGGTAGAGAGGACAAGATTGATGGTTTGAGAGAATGTAATGTAACATTTCATTTCATTTATGGGTTCGCTATTAGCGAAATATTGCCTCTTCATTTTTAAATAAAAAAATGTTTAATTTTCAGCATTTTTCATCATGTTTTTAACATATATTTTAAATGAAAAATAACTACAAATTCAGTAAAATATTTAAACTCCCATTTCTGTTGCACTACATGTAGTGATGTCGGATCATTTTTTTAACGGAGTGATTATTCACACAGCTGTGGGAATATTGTCCAGCAATAATCACACAGTCGCGCATGCGCATTGGTGTCCATTTGAATGAAAAATAGTTATATTATTAAAATCCCTGGGCGGTCAGTGATAAATTTTTATCAATTTTAAAAAAAAATTTAAAACCATAAGGAAGGTGCTTGCAGTTTGTATTACTTATTTTTATGAAATTCCCACAAACATTGTGTTTTATTATCTTTCGCCTTTAACCCATGAAAACAATGAGTTTGTTATAGAATATATGTGTATGAACTGTATGTGGGTTTGTGTTGAATGTAATTAAATTGCATTTAGATGATATAGTTTTTCAGACATAGTGACATAGCTTAATGACATTGGTACTTTTCAGATTTAGTACACACATTCTTAATCCTAAGGTGAAGCATTCAAGCATTCATGCTATACATATATAACATATATATATATATATATGCTATATTTATAACATATATATATATTATATATATAATATATATATATATATATATATATATATATATATATATTGCTTTATAATAAATAACTTCTATATACTATAACAATTACAATTTTGAAAAAAAAAGTTTTTTTGTCCAACTATATGAATTCTTTTCATGATGAATGCAAGTTAATAAAGTTCATGAAATATAGAATGAAAATATGAAGTTAAATGCAATGGAACTATTAAAAATAGTTTTAGAACAGTTAAATCCATGGTATTTTGGTATGCAGGTCCGCACAGATTCTTGTTCAAATTGATTGCAAATAAAATATTCCAATCACTTGAAGTTGAAGTATTGTTAAAATGACAAAATATGTTTATACCCTACACCAACACATCTATAGCTGTCAATAAGCAATGCTACATAAATAACTAGCAATAATAAATGAGATATTCCCATATAAATATATTACATTGGGGCCGTCCATAAAGTACGTCACGCTCCAGAGGGGGGGGGAGGGGGTGTAAGAAAGTGTGACAGGGGAGGGGTGGTCCATCCATGTGTGACGTCACGCTGTTTTATATTAAATTTTGATTATTTTGTTAATAAAAAAACAAAATTTTTGGTCGAAAGTGTGACGTACTTTAGGGGGGGGGGTGCGAGATGTGTGACAGTTTGTGACAGGGGGGCGTTAAAAATGGTCAAAAATAGCGTGACGTACTTTAAGGACGGCCCCATTATCAAAACGGTTGGGGGGGGGTAGAAAATGTCACTTTATGACTGGCTTCAAAAGATTGCAAAATGACCGGTACTAAGATTAGGAGCCATTGATTAAATGACGTCACGCACCTAAAAAAAAAGGGGGGGGGGTTAAGTGTTGAAGAAATGAGGCGTCACATCAAAAAGCACAACTTCAAATAAAAGCTCCTCTTAAATATTGGATTGCTTACAATTTATTTATTGACGTTTTACATGGGTTCACGAGTGTTACGATATTAGAGTGCAGACTTAAACATACATACTTAATGATACTTACATAAAAAAAAAGTTACTTGAAAAATGCTCAGTTTCAAATAGAAAAAAAACTATAAATATATTTAATTTCCATATCAATGTCATTAGCATATGCTGAAGGCACTGAAGGGGGATGGCTAGAAAACGTCCAGTCATTTTATGACTGACTTCAAGACTTCAACAAATAGCAAAATGACGGGTACTAAGATTAGACGTAATAACTACAAACCAGTAATTTCAGTAATCGAATATTTTTCTCAAACTCATTAAAAATTTTATTATTACAACTATTAATAATACTTTAACTTTAAATGGCCCCTTGCCCATTCTTCTATGAAATATTTTGATAATCGTAATGAATAATTATGTTCATGTATAGCCTATTCTACTATGACTATAGTTACTATAGGCTATAAATTATTAATAAGCCTAATTATAATTTACAAATTAAATACAACGGGCATTAGCTATTAATACTAATACTAATACTATTAGCCTATCGACTTATAGACTATAGATTAGTATGCTTTTAATTTTAAGTCACTATAATTATAACTGTAACTGTAACATTTTGTTTTGTTGCTGTGGCTGTGTGAATAACGCTGGACAATATTCCCACAGCTGTGTGAATATTGCTGGACAATATTCCCACAGCTGTGTGAATATTGCTGGACAATATGTACGTCACGCTATTTTTGACCATTTTTAACGCCCCCCTGTCACAAACTGTCACACATCTCCCACAGCTGTGTGAATAACGCTTGCCTTTTTTTTTGAAGCCGCGGTGTACAAGACTTAACTAGACCAAAGCCAGCGGTTTAGCTATGCATACCGCAGCGTTATACGCAGGCAAAAGTCTGTGGTTTAGCCGGGTGTACCGCCGCGGTGTACGTAGACACTTCGTATTTACATGTGTTATGAACATTAACTCATGTCAGTTTGTTAGTTAGCAGCGCATTTCATTTTCATTAATAGGCATGCAACTTAACTAATAACGATTTTAAAACATTTATTTTGTATGTTTTATTAATACTAGTTAATTGTGAATGTGATTAATAATAACGATACGTGATTAATTACTTGACTTGAGACTTGATGACTAGATATAAATATAATTTCATTGTTGGAAGGCACTTAGACTTAGACTTCAAGTACCTATCATCACTTAAGCTTAATACTTAGATCTAATGGTAAGTTCCTTTTTACTTTTATAAATAATATCCTGTCACCTGTCCTATGTAAAAACTAAAACTGATTAACATCTTATAAATAAATACAACAAATAGTAGAAACCAGTGGCGGGTTTAGGTTTGTCTGCGTGAATTTTAAGGGGCGCGGCAAAATTTTTAAAATTCATTCACTTAGTGCTAATATTTCTAGGTCAGGTGCTGAAATAAAAATCATTTGTCTAAATTGCTCAGCAATTGGTTCTGCAATGAAGATTAGAAATTTGATATGAGATTCACTCTTATTGAACTTATTGCTATATTTTATGTTGAAAAAAATAATGTTGAAACACATAATATATAGTAAAATAATTAACCACCTAGACAAATATAATGCCCTATGCCCACATCAACACGGCTTTAGAAAAAACAGATCATGTGAAACACAATTAATAGGTTTAATAGATGAATTATCAAAAGGCTTAGACAATAATGATCAAATAGACACTGACACAATATTACTTGACTTCTCAAAAGCATTTGACAAAGTTCACCACCTTAGTTTACTTAAAAAACTTAACTACTTTGGAATCTCAGGTCCCTTACATCACTGGATCCAAGACTTCCTTTTGGGCAGGGAGCAAACTGTAATAATTAATGGATCTAAATCTGCACCAATAAAGGTTAACTCAGGAGTTCCACAAGGAACTGTGCTAGGTCCCTTACTCTTTTTGATCTATATAAATGATTTACCCAACAACATCTCAACAGGTACAAAAGTTAGGTTATTTGCTGATGATTGTATAATCTATAGAACAATTAAATCAGAACAAGATAGCAAAATTTTACAAAAAGACTTAGATGAATTGATAAAATGGGAAACTAACTGGAGTATGTCTTTCCACCCAGAAAAGTGTCAACTGTTAAGAGTAACAAAGAAAAAGAAACAAATAAAATTCAAAATATTACATTCATGGAAAAGAACTGACCCAAACTAAAGATGCAAAATACTTAGGAGTCTTAATAAATGAGAAACTATCATGGAATCCCCATGTCAATGAAGTTATTAAAAAAAAATCAAACAAAACCTTAGGCTTTATAAAAAGAAACTTTAACAAATGTAATAGAGATATAAAACTAAAATGCTACCTCACTTTGGTGAGACCTGTACTAGAATATGCATCTTCTGTATGGGACCCATCCACCAAAGAAAGCATTGATAAACTAGAACAAATTCAAAAAAGAGCTGCCAGATTCATTACTGGAGAATATTCAAAACTGACAAGAATAACACCATTAGTTAAATCATTAAACCTTGAAACACTAGAGGATAGAAGAACCAAGAGTAAAGTAGTAATCATACATAAAGCAATTAATTCTAATTTAGAAATACAACACAAAGATAACTTAATACAACCCTCAGATAGACATAAGGATAAAAACATCTTTCTTATTCTGTATGCAAGAACAAACACATACAAATTCTCCCTTTTCCCGTACGGAATTCGGGCGTGGAATGGGTTGGCTGAAGAAACCAGGAAGACCAGCACTTTACTCAAAATTTAAAACTTTATTAAGAATGCAGGGCTAGACACAAACCATAGATAAGTGTAGGACGCAATAATCTTCTGTATAGAAGGATCGTCTGTAACAGATAAGATAAGATAATTGGTAGAACTTTCTGGGCATCATAGTCTTGCCTACAGCTCAGCCTTGTAAATAGCTTGTAGCCATTTTCACAGAAAATTAAGCCAGAATTTGTCTCCAAACTGAATGAGCATTTGATGGTTGGGTTAGGGCTGGGATGCATCCTCTTCATATATATATAAATTTAAAAACAAAATCCATTTTTTTTTCTAACGATCATTGCTACCAACTTCAAGCTACTTGATTTGGATTGCATTATTGTTTAAATAGGCTCATGTTTTAATTTTTATTTTTTGTGAAGCTTAATGTCTCTACATTTGTTATTATTTTTATATTATAATATCTTTAGAATAAAAATGGAGAGAATTATGCTCATAGGCAGCAGCTCTGCATTGTCAGAACATAGTAAGGATATATTTGCTTCTCCTGTTAATGCTGGCACAGCAGCTGTTTCCAAACTTTCCAATGTGGGTAAGTATGATTATGTTTATTTAATAATCCTGGCACTGACTATCATAAGGGGTTGCGGGTAAACATGACAAAAGTGATTTTAAAAAAAATTCTTTAATCCTGGATATTATCTTAATTACAGTATTGTTCAATTTTGAAAGTTCACTGAGATGCTATTTATTTGTCTTAGTGCTTCTGAGCAGTGGGTTTAGGCATCCTCTAGATGTCTGTCAACAACCTCAAAGTGAGATAGAACTTTTGAAAATAACAGACTGTGACATAGAGACTTTCTAAAGTTGATATTTGTCTCTACTACAGCTTGTCATTGTATATACTTAACCTAGATTGTCATTGTTATACTTAACCTAGATTGTCATTGTTATACTTAACCTACATTGTCATTGTTATACTTAACCTACATTGTCATTGTTATACTTAACCTACATTGTCATTGTTATACTTAACCTACATTGTCATTGTTATACTTAACCTACATTGTCATTGTTATACTTAACCTACATTGTCATTGTTATACTTAACCTACATTGTCATTGTTATACTTAACCTACATTGTCATTGTTATACTTAACCTACATTGTCATTGTTATACTTAACCTACATTGTCATTGTTATACTTAACCTACATTGTCATTGTTATACTTAACCTACATTGTCATTGTTATACTTAACCTACATTGTCATTGTTATACTTAACCTACATTGTCATTGTTATACTTAACCTACATTGTCATTGTTATACTTAACCTACATTGTCATTGTTATACTTAACCTACATTGTCATTGTTATACTTAACCTACATTGTCATTGTTATACTTAACCTACATTGTCATTGTTATACTTAACCTACATTGTCATTGTTATACTTAACCTACATTGCCATTGTTATACTTAACCTAGATTGTCATTGTTATACTTAACCTACATTGTCATTGTTATACTTAACCTACATTGTCATTGTTATACTTAACCTACATTGTCATTGTTATACTTAACCTACATTGTCATTGTTATACTTAAACTACATTGTCATTGTTATACTTAACCTACATTGTCATTGTTATACTTAACCTACATTGTCATTGTTATACTTAACCTACATTGTCATTGTTATACTTAACCTACATTGTCATTGTTATACTTAACCTACATTGTCATTGTTATACTTAACCTACATTGTCATTGTTATACTTAACCTACATTGTCATTCAGAATAATATCAGACTGTATCCTCCATTAGATAACATTTGTGATGGTAGGGCTAGAGGATCCACTGGCAGCTGGGATTGTAGACTTCCTAACAGGAGCAGGTTTGTGAACTGAGTTGTATCATATCAAAGAAGGAAGGTTGTTATGACCTGCAGTCAGGGGCGGACTGGAGCTTTAAAGCGGCCTTGGCATTATTTACAGAGCGTCCTTTCTCATGATGCTTCTATGTGCATAATATTACTCTAAAGAATAAAATAGGCCAATCGGCCCTGCAGGCATTACACAAATGCCCGACTGGCCAGTCTGTCACTAAATGCAGTGTTAAATTAAGGAGCCCACCAGACTAAAACAAAAAGTTAAAATAATTTTTTCCTTCTTTTCTTTGTTTAAAAAATATATTTATTTAATTATAATTTTTCCATGATAGGGTAAGTATTATATAATGTAAATTTAATCTATATATATAATTCTCTTCATGGGACCATGCCAGGCAAGTAAGCAGCAAAAATATGTGCAACCGAGCATGACGAATGACCCTCGCTCGGGTCAACTAAACACTGTTGGCAAGCTTGGTGGGATGAAATGAAAAAAAAGGGGGTGAGAGTGGGTGGAAACAATGCACTTGCGTTCACTTGCATTGGTCCTTCACAATAAATGTGATATTCGTAGTGTACTGGTTATCATGTCAGCCTCATACGTCGATGGTCCTGGGTTCAAGCCCCAGCGAAAACATTGTTTTTTTTTAATTTAAAAAATGTTTGTATGTGCCCGTTCTTTTACCCCTTTATTGCCAACACTAGCAGAACCCGCGGCGTAGCATACGCGCTAATGATTTAGTTACGGGTGAAGACTTCCTGAAAGACACAGTTGTCAAAATGGGATGGGTTTGGGCAATTGACAGTGAGTGAATGAAAAGAAGGAACTCCTGAGAGACCCGCGGCGTAGCATACGCCGCAGACTTGCTCATAATAGACAGTTCAAAGAACGGATGGGGGGGGGGTGAGAGTACAGACACAAAAAGCAGCACAAACTAAGTAAAAAATAGCGGGTAAACATGGAGACAAGCACACTGAGGTTGTTGTTACCCGCCTCCCATTTAATAATACCATCCCTTAAACATAAACTGTGATTGGCCACCCCTATCGAGGGTTAGTCATATTTAGGGTTGTTAATTGCGTGTTGTTGTTTTGTGTTTTTTTTGGAAAACCGATTATCGATTACATGCACACTGAGGTTGCTGTTACCCGCCTTCCATTTAATACTACCATCCCTTAAACATAAACTGTGATTCGCCAACCCTAGCGAGGGTTAGTCATATTTAGGGTTGTTAATTGCGTGTTGTTGTTTTTAGTTGTTTTTTAAAACCGATTATCTATTATGTAACTCTGATTTTAAACCGATTATCGTTTTATAGCTTACTTCATAGAAGTTAGGGGTGTACCGAATTTCGCCTGCAAACATCTCGAAACCAACAATGAGTTGGTAGTCCCCCCCCCCAACCGACGTTCACTGGCGTTGTTTTGATTTCTTCGTGCTGTAGTTTGTGTCCAATTAATTATCCAATTTCTTTGCACTCTACATGAGCAAATCTGCGGCGTATGCTACGCCGCGGGGCGTCTAGTTTTAATTAAACTATATAATTTGCAATTGTCATGCAAGTAGTGTCTGTCAGTCCTGACGCTACTAATTTTAGAAAGCAGGGAAAACCAAATTACTGCACCAATGCATCAAAAGGTGTGCAAATTAAATATGCGCTGTAAAAAAATATTATATGAAGTCATTGATTTCGCTCATATTTTAAATTTGGAAAAGGGATCAATGTAAAAAGAGGATTTGATGATGGTTAATAATAAAATAAAAAAACAATCAGGGCCGTCTTAACGCATAGGCCCGTTTGGCATTTGCCCGGGGGCCCACGAGCATAGGGGCACCATGGGAATATGTTTATTTATATATATTATGTTAATTTATATTTTATTCCTTCGGGGGAGGGGCCCCACACCATTTCTTTGTCCGGGGCCCCAAATGGTGTAAAGACGGCTCTGCTTACAACCCCTATTATAAAATACTTTTTGTACATTTCAGAAAGTTTAATATTTCGTATTTATCAAACAAGGACAAGTTAGATGGGCTATTGAAAAAAGTTCGGCGCCGTAGGCGCTCTAAAAAAAGTGCATTTTTTAATAAAATAAATAGATTTCAGCTGAAAACTTCCGTCATTTTTGACGGGTGATACACTAATACTTATATAAGTTATTTGTATTGATGAAGACATTAGCTGAAACGTCTAATTCTGTTTTAGTCTATTAATAAAGCTTTAACTTATTTTTTAAAATCTCACTTAGTGTGTGTATCATGTATTCATGTTATTCTAAAATCTGAGCCAACGTCCTGTTCTCTTGATCCAATCCCCACTCCACTATTGGCTGAGTCACTAGATCTCTTACTCCCAACAATAACCAATATAGTAAATGAGAGTCTAACATCTGGTTCTTTTCCCACCTTATGTAAATCGGCTGTAATAAAACCATTGCTAAAAACAAGGGTTAGACCAAAACAATTTAAACAACTATCGACCTGTGTCTAATATTTCATTTATATCAAAGGTCATTGAAAAACTTGTCTTAAAACAACTTTTTTCTTATCTTAATGGCAACTCTCTTCTAAGTCCCAATCAGTCGGCCTACAGACCTTCTCACAGCACAGAGACCACCCTGTTAAAGGTAACAAATGACCTCCTACTCACACTAGACAGTGGGAAAATCTCTATATTGGTCCTCTTAGATCTTAGTGCTGGTTTTGACACCGTTGACCATCAAACATTGCTAAAAACCCTGCAAAATTATTTTGGAATTTCTGCCTCAGTTCTGGCTTGGTTTCAATCATACTTATCAAACAGATCACAGGTGGCATCAGTAGATGGCTGTATCTCTCACAGAGCTGACTTGGTTTATGGTGTGATCACAGGTGGTATCAGTAGATGGCTGTATCTCTCACTAAGCTGACTTGATTTATGGTGTGCCTCAGGGCTCCGTTTTGTGTCCGGTACTTTTCGTACTGTATACAAGGCCACTACTTCTACTGCTAAAAAAGCATTCCATTAAAAGCCAATCATTTGCAGATGATACTCAGCTTACACTCACACTGATCCCTCTGATATTGACTTCACTGTCAAATTGATGCAGAAGCACTCCTGTTCTGCAACAATAAATCACGCAGTACCTTGTCTCTTCCTAATTCTATTCAGGTGGCTAGTTCTGATATACCGTATGTTCACGCATATTCCCCGCACACGCAGATAACCCGCCCACGCATATACCCCGCAGAATTTTTAGATCCTGTAAAAAAATTGTGGTATAACCCGCACACGCTTATACCCCGCACAATCATATCCCGATGAACCACTATAGGAGATGTACTTACCGTACTATATTTTCACAACTCTATCAATACCATGCATACAAAAATATCTCTTATTACTTAAAAAATAATTGTTTATTTTAATAAAAATATTATAAATAATTATAAAATTATAATTTTGATATTTTATTCGATTGGCTAAATGTAAACAAGTGTGCACTATTTTTTCCGGTACACCGTACCATCAGACAACTGCAGTCGTTATACAAAACATTCGATTTACGACATGAACGAGAATTGCTTCCAAACCGGTTTAAACTGGACTATTCGATTCCGAGGTTAACCGGGGAGACACGTATAATACCAGAAGTTATACAGAATCTAATTTTTATAATCGTGTTTTCCAAGTAATAGTGCCATTGATGCATTATTCAGTAAAAAAAAATTCAGATACCCCGCCCACTGAGATACCCCGCAGGGGGGGGGGTGCGGGGTTTGTAAAATCTGGTATAACCCGCAGGGAATATGCATGAAAATACGGTACTGTTCAAAACATTGACTAGGAATTTTTGCTACATTATTTCTGACAATATGTCTACCAACAGCTTTATCAATCACATCTGTCGCTCTGCCTACATTGCCATTAGTCAGATCTGTTCTATCCGTCATTACCTAACAGTTAGTGCAACAAAAACTCTAGTCTGTGCTCTTGTTCTAGCTCATATGGATTACAGCAATTCTCTTCTGTCAGGTGCGCCAAAACAATGCATTGAATTACTACAGAAAGTTCAAAATTCAGCTGCCAGATTAGTTCTAAAGGCAAAAAAACATGACCATGTTACTTCGCTACTTTACTCACTTCATTGGCTACCTATACAAGCCCGTATTGATTACAAACTGGCCGTTCTCTGTCACAACTTCTTTTCTAACTCATGCCCTTTCTATTTTACTGAGCTTCTGTCGGTCTACTCACCAAGTCGTAAGCTACACTCTTCCGCAGACACGTGCAAAAGCACATTCTCTGTGTTCCTAAGACACGAACTAAAACATTTGGCGAATGGTCATTCTCTTTTTGTGCAGCCAAACAATGGAATTCTCTACCATTACACATCCGTAGTATTCCAACTACCAAGTCCTTCAAGACTGCACTTAAAACACATCTTTTCAAAATTTATTTTCAAAATTAAAGCAACACCATTTCTTTTTAATGATTAACGTTGCCTATGTGTATTGTACTGTTATTTATGTTGTTATTATGAAAAGAATGTATATTTAAATTATTATATGTATGGTATTATCTCCATGTAAAGCGCTGTGAGTCCAGCTCCTTGCTGGGAAACAGCACTATAAAAATGACCAATTTATTATTATTATTTTTGTTTAATAGAAAGTTCTTTATTTATGGATGTCTTCAAAGAAAAAAAATTATGTGCATGTGATGAAACGAATACACTATGTATATATAGATAATATGACACATTCCCTTATACAACAGGTATCCCAAGGTTGGGCCAACTGCGTCTGCTGCTATAATTGAAGCAGATAAATCCTTTGCCAAAGATTTCATGGTCAGACATGGTATCCCCACGGCCAGGTTCAAGAGCTTCACAGACCCAAACGAGGCGTGCAAGTATATTGTCAGGTGAGTTTACCATCTTTCTCAGGCATTGCCTTGACCTTGGCTGTTTTGGGATTTGGAACGTCCTCTTTATTTTAAAAGCTGCCAGCACCATCAGCAGGATTTATTCCCAGCAGCAAGAACACATTTTTTGGAGTTTTCTCTTTGCTTAAATAAGCACTGAAGTGGATTTGTGGGAAATGATAACTTTTGTGAAGTTTGTAGATTTTAGATAGGATTGCCTTCATGGTTTGATATGATTGTAAATGGGAAGTTTGTAGATTTTAGATAGAATTGCCTTCATGGTTTGATATGATTGTAAATGGGAAGTTTGTAGATTTTAGATAGAATTGCCTTCATGGTTTGATATGATTGTAAATGGGAAGTTTGTAGATTTTAGATAGGATTGCTCAAATGATTTTCAAGATTTAAAAAGCAAAATAAAATTCAGCTATTCCCCTAACGGTTAAACATTGTGCCTGGGACTGAGGTGAAAGGTCATATCCCCGTTTTTGTATTTATATCCAATAACCCTCTATGTTATAAATAGACAAGCTCATGTCACAAAGAAAAAATTTGGTTAGTGAAAACAGACACGCTTGAGCCACAGAGAAGTGTGTAGCTTGGTGAAAAAAAATGTGTCCGGTACTAGAAGGGTCAACACAGAAGGTTTTTAAATTTCTCACCATCTGTATCTTGTTATGTATTGTCTGATGAAAAAAGGAGAAACATCCTTTTACTTATCCCATCTATTAATTTATTTATCTTGATAAAAAAATTCCTCCAACATTCTCTAACATGAAATCATAGTGATTGTTTTGATGCATAAAACCTATTCTTACATGTAAAATAGCTGGCATCATTGGATTCGCTGTGTACTCTATAAATTGTCCTTCCATTTAATTTTTGCTTGGTTTTACAATTATGAAGCTTAACTTTAATATAATAATGATTGTGACTGTTTAATTATTCATAATGTAGCAATGCTAGTTCTTTGGAGCATCAGATCTAACAGCTATATGAAACAATAATGTTGTGCTTATGTGCAATGCATTATTCTGATAAAAATAATAATAAAAGTAAAATATGGGTAGAAACAATGTTCCCATTAAGCCGTACAGATGTCTTACTAAGGTCACGCAGCAGTTAAGAATTACCTCGCAGCAAATTTTGTAAAGTAAATGTATTGCTAAAAAATTTGATGCTGTGTAACTTTGGACACCATCAAATGAACTTTAGAGGGAACATTGGATAGAGTAACCTAATTTAGGCATCTGTTGATAGCTTTCACCCATACATAGATAAGGCACATACAAAGCCCAAGACATGTTGAATATATGAGTCAAATATGAGCGAAAAAGAAGTGCGGTGTTCAAAGATAAAACCACAAAAAGTGAAGTCTTTCTTATGATAATTTCAGTGCTGACTTTGCAGCTTTAGTTGTGAAAGCCAATGGACTGGCGGCTGGCAAGGCTCTGGTGGTGGCATCCTCACAGGAAGAAGCATGTGAAGCAGTGAGAGAAATGTTGACAGATAAGAAGTACGATGCTGCTGCAGATGTCGTGGTTGAAGAGCTGCTGGAGGGACCTGAAGTCACTGTAAGTCTGTCAGTCCTACCCAAAATTTTCCTAATAGCATAGATGCTCATCTTTTGATCTTGTCAAAATTTGAGTTTATCCTTTATTTGAAAGAATCTCCTCAATTTGTTGATAACTCAGGATAATTTGGTATTCATTATGTTGATATGTCAGGAGCTTATGGTATTCAATTCGTTTATATGACAGGATCGTGTGGTATTCAATATGTTAAACTGCATGTTTTATACAGAGAAGTCATTTTAACATATCGCTTAACTATATTTTTCTTGCGTGTATGTAAATTTACCTGCAAATGTGTAAAAGTCATTTGATTTTTCTCTGTGTTGAATTGATATATTCCAAGATTATTTTTCTCTTGTTCCAGGTTGTTGCGTTTACTGATGGCCTTAATGTACAAATCATGCCTCCAGCCCAGGACCATAAGAGACTCTTGGACAAGGATGAAGACCCCAACACTGGGGGGATGGGTGCCATTTGTCCATATCAAGGGGTAATCTCAGATTCCATGACATGGATTTAAATCAAATAGATACATTGCCAATCTCTAACTCATTTCACACATTTTTAGCTAAAATTTCTAGTTAAATTTTGTTAATGTAATTCAAATAAGCTAGCTAAAAAAACATGAACAATTTTAGAAACTTGTTTATTTTTTTGCATAACCGGAAATATGTTTACATCAGTGTTAAATATAATTTCTCACATGTGACTTTAGGCTTTTTGTCTAACTCTTGATATAATTTCTCACATGTGACTTTAGGCTTTTTGTCTAACTCTTGATATAATTTCTCACATGTGACTTTAGGCTTTTTGTCTAACTCTTGATATAATTTCTCACATGAGACTGTAAGCTTTTTGTCTAACTCTTGATATAATTTCTCACATGAGACTGTAAGCTTTTTGTCTAACTCTTGATATAATTTCTCACATGAGACTGTAAGCTTTTTGTCTAACTCTTGCATAAACAGATTTGTGGAAGGGGTTTAGGTGGGTGGTTTGCAGTAGATTGAGTCTGGCTTTAAAAACTAAGAGGTAGGATGCTTGATTGGATCCGAGGTCACTTGAGGGACCAAAAGGATGTTGGGCAGGCAATTGTACTGGTGACAGAAAAGAGGATGAATAATCATCCACTAAAAATATTCAGGAGACAATATTGTCCTTGGCTTGGCTGTCTTGTTGCGTTACATTAATTCAAAAATAAAATAAAAAATGACACAACTGGCAACATATACTAATGAAATATTAGATTTCTGTTGGAAAAAGCACAAAGCAATTAAAAAAAAAGATAAACTAATTCTGGATGTACCAGATTTCGATTGGGAAACGCACATAGCTTTAAGGAAAAAATGATAGCTCAATTTGTGATGGATTTACTCTTTGTAATATTTTACTCTCAGCTTACACCATCAGAGTTGGATTTCATTCAGAAAGAGGTTCTTGAAAAAACTGTATCTGGCATGGCGCAAGAAGGAAACAAATATACAGGTAGTGTGTTATTTTATTGTGATTGTCTTGTCTTATCTATACAGACGCTCCTTCTATACAGAAGATTAATGCATCCACAGACCATGCCGGTCTGTTGGCAAGTGATGCAGCGTTCACAAGCCTCGGCTATGAGGGTTCCACGCATTATCCAGCCCCCTTTATTTCCCTAACTAATGTTAGGTACCCATTCGGAGCTGGGTGGACTCAGGGACGTCCTAGGCCCCGGTTACAACTCCTTGCCTTCACGAGGATTCGAACCCATGACCATCGGTACGCCAGCCGAGCGCGCATGCCACTCGACCACCGTGACCCTATTAATTATTATAGCCCCGTCAGAGTCTAAATAGGAAGTTGATTTTTTATTGTGATTAATGATAGTCTCATCAGTTTCTTTGTAGGTAGTTAATATTTTATTATGATTTATGATAGCCCCATCGTATAGCCTGACCACAGTTAAGGTACATGACTTATTTGCAAAGTGCTCTTGTGAACTATAATTCTGCCCTTGACAACAATAAAATCCCTGTAATAAATTAATCTCTGGTCTTTCTGGGTTAAGTTAAATTTGAGGTATGACCCTTCTATGTCTAGGAGTTGTCTCTTAATATAAAACACATTCCTTCACTTGTGGCAGAGGTGTTAGAAGATTGCATGCAGCAACAGTTCATGTTAGATTTCTGATTCATGGCTAGTTATGATTCATTTGCTTTATGTTAGAGACTCCTGGTAAACAGTACATCACTGTCCAAGGTGCACTTTTTAACCACAGACACAAACCATCTAGCAATTTTAATTCAAAAGAAAGTTACAATATATTATTGTTGCTTAAATTGTATTTCTGAGGCTATTTGGAAATTACAAAAAAAACAACAATAAAAAACATGCCAGGATAAAGGATAAAGTTATGATATTAGAAACACCGTCATAGCTCATTGTTTTAATTAGCTGTAGGAACATTTAATACTCGTGATTATCACTTATCTCACCATTTTGTTGTTGATGTTGATGTATAGGTATGCTTTTAACTTTATAATGTTAAAAGCACTGTCACAGCTGATTGTTTGAAATAGCTGTAAGAACATATAATATTTGGTTGCTGATGTCGTTGTATAGGAATCCTTTATGTTTTGTTGATGATCACCACGGATGGCCCCAAAGTACTGGAGTTGTTGAAGTGCAGATTTGGAGACCCTGATACTCTGGTAAATGCCGCATGCATAAAAATGTTCCAAACTGAATGCACTGACATATTTAAGTTCAATTTCAAATAAATGATACAAGCATATTTAAACACTAGCCATTAGACTCTAAAACTATTATTCAGTTGATCCAATAAATTCATCCTTTCTACCACTTCATCATGTCTTCATTCATCCTTTCTACCACTTCATCATGTCTTCATTCATCCTTTCTACCACTTCATCATGTCTTCATTCATCCTTTCTACCACTTCATCATGTCTTCATTCATCCTTTCTACCACTTCATCATGTCTTCATTCAACCTTTCTACCACTTCATCATGTCTTCATTCATCCTTTCTACCACTTCATCATGTCTTCATTCATCCTTTCTACCACTTCATCATGTCTTCATTCATCCTTTCTACCACTTCATCATGTCTTCATTCATCCTTTCTACCACTTCATCATGTCCTTCATTCATCATGTCTTCATTCATCCTTTCTACCACTTCATCATGTCTTCATTCATCATGTCTTCATTCATCCTTTCTACCACTTCATCATGTCTCTCATTCATCATGTCTTCATTCATCCTTTCTACCACTTCATCATGTCTTCATTCATCATGTCTTCATTCATCCTTTCTACCACTTCATCATGTCTTCATTCATCCTTTCTACCACTTCATCATGTCTTCATTCAACCTTTCTACCACTTCATCATGTCTTCATTCATCCTTTCTACCACTTCATCATGTCTTCATTCATCCTTTCTACCACTTCATCATGTCTTCATTC
>CALYLW010002302.1:0-45777 GCA_944989445.1 Ampullaceana balthica | reverse complement strand
CACTTCACTATGTCTTCATTCATCATGTCTTCATTCATCATGTCTTCATCATGTCTTCATTCATCATGTCTTCATTCATCATGTCTTCATTCATCCTTTCTACCACTTCACCATGTCTTCATTCATCATGTCTTCATTCATCATGTCTTCATTCATCCTTTCTACCACTTCACCATGTCTTCATTCATCATGTCTTCATTCATCATGTCTTCATTCATCATGTCTTCATTCATCATGTCTTCATGCATCATGTCTTCATTCATCATGTCTTCATTCATCATACTTGCTTTAGTCTATTTTGGACTTGATGACCTCTGACCTTCAAAAATTTAATGCTTGTGTCCATGGCAACTTGAAGCAAGCCCAACCCACTTTCGACCCGTCCCATACAGCGGCTGGAGATGATATTGCTAGTGGTGGCTACCCCGGTGCTTACAAGAAGGGACTGAACAGTTTAGGTAAACATTTCATTGATGGCTGATTATCTTCTAAAACTCCACAACTGTTTGCTAATTGACTTGTGGAAGTTTGATCCTGTCTTGTGTGTAAGAATAACATGGATGTGTAGGAATAACACGGATGTGTAAGAATAACATGGATGTGTAGGAATAACATTGATGTGTAAGAATAACATGGATGTGTAAGAATAACATGGATGTGTAAGAATAACATGGATGTGTAAGAATAACATGGATGTGTAAGAATAACATGGATGTGTAAGAATAACATGGATGTGTAAGAATAACATGGATGTGTAAGAATAACATGGATATGTAAGAATAACATGGATATGTAAGAGTGAGCTTGACTGGCTCATTCCTTCAAGGTATTCAACAATGGGCCCCGTCAACTTGCAAAGCTATGAGACAGTTTCAGCTTGGAATGAAGAGTTCAGTTGTGAGTCTCCTCACATAACAACTTTCCAATCTTTTCTAGTGTGTATAAGTGCTTCGTGCAGATGTTTCATTGCCTGTCATAACTATAGTGTAAAGGTAGTTTCATGCAGATGTTTCATTGCCTGTCATAACTATAGTGTAAAGGTAGTTTCATGCAGATGTTTCATTGCCTGTCATAACTATAGTGTAAAGGTAGTTTCATGCAGATGTTTCATTGCCTGTCATAACTATAGTGTAAAGGTAGTTTCATGCAGATAAGTCTAATGATCTTATGAAAATGTCAAAACTCTGGCACTGGGTGAGTCTAAGCGAGATGTGCACCCACATATCAGCTTAGTAAGAGCGATGTGCACCCCCATATCAGCTTAGTAAGAGAGATGTGCACCCCCATATCAGCTTAGTAAGAGAGATGTGCACCCCCATATCAGCTTAGTAAGAGAGATGTGCACCCCCATATCAGCTTAGTAAGAGAGATGTGCACCCCCATATCAGCTTAGTAAGCAACATGTGCACCCCAAAGACAGTTCAAACTGATTTTATATGTCCCCAATTAGTCTCCATTACCCCCAAGAATTCCCTTTTTATCCCAAATGGGGTAATTTATCCCTGTTTGCCAACCACTGGTCTAAACAACCTCATTGTTCACTATAAAACTTGTATGTTTATATAACTTACTATTTTTACTTGGTCAAATTTGGTCCTATATGGTAAATAACAATCTAACCATTTCAGAGGATGAGAGGATAAAATACTACAGGGACTTGCTTTCATCTGAGACCAGACGACTAAACAAAATGTGTTCTAAATGGAGCCAAGTCATTCAAGTAATGTCTACCTTGGGAGAAGAAAGTAAGTTTCAAGAGCAATGTTAAGTACCTGACCTGAATTATTTGTTGAGGAAAGAAGGCACCATCAGTATGTTTGCTAAATGAAGGCGCCATTGGTATGTAAGATGAATGAAGGCACCATTTTTTATATTAGATGAATGAAGGCACCATTTTTTATGTTAGATGAATGAAGGCACTATGGTATGTTAGATGAATGAAGACACCATTGGTATGTTAGTTGAATGAAGGCACCATTGGTATGTTAGATGAATGAAGGCACCATTTTTTATGTTAGATGAATGAAGGCACCATTGGTATGTTTGATGAATGAAGGCACCATTGGTATGTTTGATGAATGAAGGCACCATTAGTATGTTAGATGAATTAAGGCACCATTGGTATGTTAGTTGAATGAAGGCACCATTTTTTATGTTAGATGAATGAAGGCACCATTGGTATGTTAGATGAATTAAGGCACCATTGGTATGTTAGATGAATGAAGGCACCATTTTTTATGTTGGATGAATGAAGGCACCATTGGTATGTTAGATGAATGAAGGCACCATTTTTTATATTAGATGAATGAAGGCACCATTGGTATGTTAGATGAATGAAGGCACCATTGGTATGTTAGATGAATGAAGGCACCGCTGGTATGTTAGATGAATGAAGGCACCATTTTTTATATTAGATGAATGAAGGCACCATTGGTATGTTAGATGAATGAAGGCACCATTGGTATGTTAGATGAATGAAAGCTCCATTTTTATGTTAGATGAATGAAGGCACCATTTTTTATGTTAGATGAATGAAGGCACCATTGGTATGTTAGATGAATGAAGGCACCATTGGTATGTTTGATGAATGAAGGCACCATTGGTATGTTAGATGAATGAAGGCACCATTTTTTATGTTAGATGAATGAAGGCACCATTGGTATGTTAGATGAATGAAGGCACCATTGGTATGTTAGATGAATGAAGGCTCCATTGGTATGTTAGATGAATGAAGGCACCATTTTTTATGTTAGATGAATGAAGGCACCATTGGTATGTTAGATGAATGAAGGCACCATTGGTATGTTAGATGAATGAAGGCACCATTTTTTATGTTAGATGAATGAAGGCACCATTGGTATGTTAGATGAATGAAGGCACCATTTTTTATGTTAGATGAATGAAGGCACCATTGGTATGTTTGATGAATGAAGGCACCATTGGTATGTTAGATGAATGAAGGCACCATTTTTTATGTTAGATGAATGAAGGCACCATTGGTATGTTAGATGAATGAAGGCACCATTTTTTATGTTAGATGAATGAAGGCACCATTGGTATGTTAGATGAATGAAGGCACCATTGGTATGTTAGATGAATGAAGGCACCATTTTTTATGTTAGATGAATGAAAGCTCCATTTTTATGTTAGATGAATGAAGGCACCATTGGTATGTTAGATGAATGAAGGCACCGCTGGTATGTTAGATGAATGAAGGCACCATTTTTTATGTTAGATGAATGAAGGCACCATTGGTATGTTAGATGAATGAAGGCACCATTGGTATGTTAGATGAATGAAGGCACCATTTTTTATGTTAGATGAATGAAGGCACCATTTTTATGTTAGATGAATGAAGGCACCATGGTATGTTAGATGAATGAAGGCACCGCTGGTATGTTAGATGAATGAAGGCACCATTGGTATGTTAGATGAATGAAGACACCATTGGTATGTTAGATGAATGAAGTCACCATTGGTATGTTAGATGAATGAAGACACCATTGGTATGTTTAATGAATGAAGACACCATTGGTATGTTAGATGAATGAAGACACCATTGGTATGTTTGATGAATGAAGACACCATTGGTATGTTAGATGAATGAAGGCACCATTGGTATGTTTGATGAATGAAGACACCATTGGTATGTTAGATGAATGAAGACACCATTGGTATGTTTGATGAATGAAGGCACCATTGGTATGTTTGATGAATGAAGGCACCATTAGTATGTTAGATGAATTAAGGCACCATTGGTATGTTAGTTGAATGAAGGCACCATTTTTTATGTTAGATGAATGAAGGCACCATTGGTATGTTAGATGAATTAAGGCACCATTGGTATGTTAGATGAATGAAGGCACCATTTTTTATGTTGGATGAATGAAGGCACCATTGGTATGTTAGATGAATGAAGGCACCATTTTTTATATTAGATGAATGAAGGCACCATTGGTATGTTAGATGAATGAAGGCACCATTGGTATGTTAGATGAATGAAGGCACCGCTGGTATGTTAGATGAATGAAGACACCATTGGTATGTTAGTTGAATGAAGGCACCATTGGTATGTTAGATGAATGAAGGCACCATTTTTTATGTTAGATGAATGAAGGCACCATTGGTATGTTTGATGAATGAAGGCACCATTGGTATGTTTGATGAATGAAGGCACCATTAGTATGTTAGATGAATTAAGGCACCATTGGTATGTTAGTTGAATGAAGGCACCATTTTTTATGTTAGATGAATGAAGGCACCATTGGTATGTTAGATGAATTAAGGCACCATTGGTATGTTAGATGAATGAAGGCACCATTTTTTATGTTGGATGAATGAAGGCACCATTGGTATGTTAGATGAATGAAGGCACCATTTTTTATATTAGATGAATGAAGGCACCATTGGTATGTTAGATGAATGAAGGCACCATTGGTATGTTAGATGAATGAAGGCACCGCTGGTATGTTAGATGAATGAAGGCACCATTTTTTATATTAGATGAATGAAGGCACCATTGGTATGTTAGATGAATGAAGGCACCATTGGTATGTTAGATGAATGAAAGCTCCATTTTTATGTTAGATGAATGAAGGCACCATTTTTTATGTTAGATGAATGAAGGCACCATTGTTATGTTAGATGAATGAAGGCACCATTGGTATGTTTGATGAATGAAGGCACCATTGGTATGTTAGATGAATGAAGGCACCATTGGTATGTTAGATGAATGAAAGCTCCATTTTTATGTTAGATGAATGAAGGCACCATTTTTTATGTTAGATGAATGAAGGCACCATTGGTATGTTAGATGAATGAAGGCACCATTTTTTATGTTAGATGAATGAAGGCACCATTGGTATGTTAGATGAATGAAGGCACCATTGGTATGTTAGATGAATGAAGGCACCATTTTTTATGTTAGATGAATGAAGGCACCATTGGTATGTTAGATGAATGAAGGCACCATTTTTTATGTTAGATGAATGAAGGCACCATTGGTATGTTTGATGAATGAAGGCACCATTGGTATGTTAGATGAATGAAGGCACCATTTTTTATGTTGGATGAATGAAGGCACCATTGGTATGTTAGATGAATGAAGGCACCATTTTTTATGTTAGATGAATGAAGGCACCATTGGTATGTTAGATGAATGAAGGCACCATTGGTATGTTAGATGAATGAAGGCACCATTTTTTATGTTAGATGAATGAAAGCTCCATTTTTATGTTAGATGAATGAAGTCACCATTGGTATGTTAGATGAATGAAGGCACCGCTGGTATGTTAGATGAATGAAGGCACCATTTTTTATGTTAGATGAATGAAGGCACCATTGGTATGTTAGATGAATGAAGGCACCATTGGTATGTTAGATGAATGAAGGCACCATTTTTTATGTTAGATGAATGAAGGCACCATTTTTATGTTAGATGAATGAAGGCACCATGGTATGTTAGATGAATGAAGGCACCGCTGGTATGTTAGATGAATGAAGGCACCATTGGTATGTTAGATGAATGAAGACACCATTGGTATGTTAGATGAATGAAGTCACCATTGGTATGTTAGATGAATGAAGACACCATTGGTATGTTTAATGAATGAAGACACCATTGGTATGTTAGATGAATGAAGACACCATTGGTATGTTTGATGAATGAAGACACCATTGGTATGTTAGATGAATGAAGGCACCATTGGTATGTTTGATGAATGAAGACACCATTGGTATGTTAGATGAATGAAGACACCATTGGTATGTTTGATGAATGAAGGCACCATTGGTATGTTTGATGAATGAAGACACCATTGGTATGTTAGATGAATGAAGACACCATTGGTATGTTTGATGAATGAAGACACCATTGGTATGTTAGATGAATGAAGGCACCATTGGTATGTTTGATGAATGAAGACACCATTGGTATGTTAGATGAATGAAGACACCATTGGTATGTTAGATGAATGAAGACACCATTGGTATGTTAGATGAATGAAGACACCATTGGTATGTTAGATGAATGAAGACACCATTGTTATGAATCTGTGTGGCTATAGGAAGCTTGCCTTTGAAGTCAAGTAAAAGGAAAGAAAGTTAAATCTATTTTTATAGTTATTGACTTTGACATGCAATAATCATTAGATAAAAGGAAGTACAGTTGTTCCTTGAGATAAGAGTGCCCTGACATACGAGTTATTTGAGATACGAGCTATCGAGCGAGTGAAGTTTTGTTTTGAAATACGAGCACTCTCAGGAAATGACGACTGATGAATTACAAGAGTTACACTCATTGCAGCATTCGGGGGTTCTGGAAGAAATTCGTATTGAGGAAGAGCCAGAGGTAGAGGAGGTTAACTCTACTAGTGAGATAAAAGATATCTTGGGAATGTAGGAGAGAGTTTCACAGTTCGTGGAAAAGAAACACCCCGAAAAAGTTGCAACTGATCGTGCATCGGAGCTATTTAATGAAATTTGCCTAACTCATTTCCGCAGCATTCTGAAAGGGGGGAATAAATAAACCTCCATGGTCAGTTTTTTTGTGTTTTTTTTTAATCCGGCCAAAAAGGCATAGACCATTGAAGAGAAAAGCAGTGACTAAAATTAAGCATACAGTAGCATTTAAGTTGTGTTTAAGTTACATTTAAGTGACCAAAATATGTATGTACACTTTATAAAACCAGTTGTGCTTTACATTCTCTTTTACTATGTTTTTATACAATATTTATCATTTATAAATACATTTTTCTTATAAAAAAACACATAACAAAACAATTAAGGGTAGCAAATTTTTGGGCTGGAACGGATTAATGGCATTTCAATTAATTTCAATGGTGAAAATTGCTTTGAGATACGAGAAAATTGACATACGAGCAAGATTACGAAACGAATTAAACTCGTATCTCGAGGTACCTCTGTATCTAAATCTTGTTTTAGTAATATTCTAAAATGAAATGTTGTATAATTTTAAATAGCATGTTAAAATAGGGAAGGTATAATTTTAAATAGCATGTTAAAATAGGGAAGGTATAATTTTAAATAGCATGTTCAAATAGGGAAGGTATAATTTTAAATAGCATGTTAAAATAGGGAAGGTATAATTTTAAATAGCATGTTCAAATAGGGAAGGTATAATTTTAAATAGCATGTTCAAATAGGGAAGGTATAATTTTAAATAGCATGTTCAAATAGGGAAGGTATAATTTTAAATAGCATGTTAAAATAGGGAAGGTATAATTTTAAATAGCATGTTCAAATAGGGAAGGTATAATTTTAAATAGCATGTTCAAATAGGGAAGGTATAATTTTAAATAGCATGTTAAAATAGGGAAGGTATAATTTTAAATAGCATGTTCAAATAGGGAAGGTATAATTTTAAATAGCATGTTCAAATAGGGAAGGTATAATTTTAAATAGCATGTTCAAATAGGGAAGGTATAATTTTAAATAGCATGTTCAAATAGGGAAGGTATAATTTTAAATAGCATGTTAAAATAGGGAAGGTATAATTTTAAATAGCATGTTCAAATAGGGAAGGTATAATTTTAAATAGCATGTTCAAATAGGGAAGGTATAATTTTAAATAGCATGTTCAAATAGGGAAGGGTAGCTTTTTTCCTCCATCGAAAATTTCTTTAAAATAAAATGAAGTAAAGTTCAAAGTCCTGTTACATAAAATCATAATGAATGGTGAAATATTATGCCTTAAGAGGGTTATCCATTGGGAGATTGATCAAATGTACAGATAAGATAAAGCTAAGAGTATTATGGAAGTCCACTGTTCTCACCATTGTTACTTTGGTTAGGTGTGTGACACCTTTTAAAACAAAGGCTGTCAGGGGGCGGGTGTAAGTCAGAATGAAAGAGTTGAGAACCACTGAGTTATTATGATTGCAAATTAACATGAAAATATTTTTCTAGTCCAAGGAAAGATTGGATCGACTATTGGAAAAGCTCAGCTCCTAGTCAACCAAAGGTTCAAACAATTTTCAGAACTAGTAGATGATTGTCAGTTTGGACTTGGAGAAAAAGAAACCAAGCCTACTGATCTCCAGGGATTCTGGGAGCTGATATACTTTGAGGTACAGTCTGGCTTGACAATTAAATTCAAGTGTCGAGGGTGGGCTAACGTTATTGATGTCGGCAGTTGACTGAGAGCTCATTTCATATATACACTTAATTTGTTTGTGTAAAATGTCACTAGGTTTCAAGACATAGACCGTCTGTTTGCTGACTTTCCAACTTGAGGGTAATATTTTGTTTTGTGTTGTCAGGTTGCACACGTGGACCGTCTGTTTGCTGACCTTGTCCAACTTGAGGGTAACCATTGGACAATCAAACAAACAACGCCCCTCCACAAGCCTGTCAACAAAACAGTTGCTCTGGTAGGTGTTCTTTAACATTTATTTTGTTCTGCTTTTATTATTTGCACAATATTTTGCTTTTTATATTTGAACTTGTACAATCATATCCTGCCATGCAACATTAATTCCATAGTCCTATATAAAAAGAGGAAAGCTCATCATATATGTGAAAATCTCATGAAAATACCACAACCAGGGTATAGGTATATATTGTTTATTACAAACTTTTTATTATGTCAGGAGTAATGTCATTTTAAAAGCAGATTAATTTAATTTTTATGATAATGAGTGGTTGTTTACCTATGAGTTCAAAGCCTTGCTGCCTTTATCATGGGTTTAACTATTGGAAGTTATGTACTATCCTATTTTGTTTGTCCTAATTCTTTCTAAAAAAAATAAGGCTAAATTATCTAATACTACTTCCAATTTTGCTTCGTTCGGAACAAAAACATTGAAGCACAAAGATAATGTGGCTAAATCTGGCACAGTTTCTGACGAATCTGAAAAGAAAAATGAAAGATCTGTGGAAAAAATTGAAGAACCTGCAAAAGAATGTGAAGAACCTGAAAAAGAATGTGAAGAACCTGAAAAAGAATGTGCAGAATATGAAAAAGAATGTGAAGAATATGAAGAGATAGAGTATAAAGAATTAAAAGCAACAGATTCTTCTGAAAACAAAGTAGAGCCAGATAACACCAAAATGGAAGAGATGAAAGATGAAGCTTTAATGGATGTTGTAGAAAAAGACGTGCCAGTAAATAGCACAAATGGGGATGAAAACAAGGAAAAGGATGTTGAAATAGCTGATGAAGAGGGTGAATCCACTTTTTCAATACATAGTAACTAACATATATGCATTCCTATTTCACCCTATCTTCTCTCATACCTTTTCAATGCTAGCTTGTGTTATTGCACATTATTATTTCATTAAAAAAAAATTTTGTGCTCCTTTATCATATTAACCTTTTAAATCTAATGAGTAAAATTACATTTATAAACTTTTCAGTTAAACTTGAGTAATTTAAATCAGTGCTTCTCAAAGTGGTGGTCCGCGGACCGGTGCCGGTCCGTGGACCATCCGCTGCCGGTCCGCAGATGTTCTAAAAAAAGGACAGAAAAAATTGTCAGTGCAGGGAAAATAGTGCACCGGTCCCTGGTACAATGGAAAAAATTCCTGCCGGTCCGCCATACTAAAAAGTTTGAGAATCACTGATTTAAATGACCAAGTCTTTGAGAGTACTTGAGTGGTTTTCATCGTATTTATGTGTTGCCATGCAATTTTATAATATTAAAAATTTCCTAAAATAAATTTACTCTTGTTGTCACTTCAGAGATGGTTGTGGAAAAAAATATAGGAGTAGCAATTAAATTGAAATTTCTTATTAAAGATGACTTTAGGTTTGTCAGTGCATTCCAAATGGATATTTTCTGCTTAATTATTCAGAATTTAATTCATTTTGCTGTGATCTTATTCATTATAAACTTGACATTTTTTGTTCAATAAAAGCTGTACAACTTTTTCTCATTCTTAGGTCCATTAAAAGCCTTTCCTCTGGATGTCCATGTAAATTCACCAAGGTCAGTATTTAAATACCTCTCTCTATATGTTGCTACATATTCATCATCATTATCCACTATGTCTGTCCTCCTGCCTGGGGCATAGACCACAAACAAAGGCTCTTCAGGCATCCCGATCCTGCACCAGTCCTTGGTAATGAAGTATCAGCAGAACCAGAGAATCATTCTGAGACATAAATTGATGTCTGTAGCTGTTTGGAACCAGATGCTGTGGTTTGCCATATTTCTGCTCCATATAGCAAGACAGGCTTTCCTGCGATGTTCAATGTCCTGACCTTGGTATGGAGGACCAAGTTCCTGCAGCTTCTGAATTTTATTTAGCTGGTTGAATGCAGTTCATTTTTGTCCTCTTCTTGGTTGGAGCATATGCCTCCAGTGTGTCTAGATTGAATTTTAACTTTTTTTTTGGTTCTCAATCTTGCAGTGATAACATGGGGACGGTGAGTGTCCTACCTATAAGAGCATCTGGGTAGTTTTAGAAAGCATGAGTGTTACTTAATGGTTGTGAGCTGCATTTTCATCTTCATGGACTGAGTATAGCGGCAGTTCCCTGTACTTATAGCAGCAGTTCCCTGTACTGAGTATAGCAGCAGTTCCCTGTCTGTGCAGAGTATAGCAGCAGTTCCCTGTATGTACTGTGAATAGCAGCAGTTCCATGTACTGAATATAGCAGCAGTTCCCTGTCTGTGCTGAGTATAGCAGCAGTTCCCTGTCTGTACTGAGTATAGCAGCAGTTCCCTGTACAGAGTATAGCAGCAGTTCCCTGTCTGTACTGAGTAAAGCAGCAGTTCCCTGTCTGTACTGAGTATAGCAGCAGTTCCCGGTCTGTACTGTGTATAGCAGCAGTTCCCTGTACAGAGTATAGCAGCAGTTCTCTGAGTATAGCAGCAGTTCCCTGTCTGTGCTGAGCATAGCAGCAGTTCCCTGTACTTATAGCAGCAGTTCCCTGTCCTTACAGCAGCAGTTCCCTGTACTTACAGCAGCAGTTCCCTGTACTTACAGCAGCAGTTCCCTGTACTGAGTATAGAAGCAGTTCCCTGTCTGTGCAGAGTATAGCAGCAGTTCCCTGTATGTACTGTGAATAGCAGCAGTTCCCTGTACTGAATATAGCAGCAGTTCCCTGTCTGTGCTGAGTATAGCAGCAGTTCCCTGTACTGAGTATAGCAGCAGTCCCCTGTACTGAGTATAGCAGCAGTTCCCGATCTGTACTGTGTATAGCAGCAGTTCCCGATCTGTACTGTGTATAGCAGCAGTTCCCTGTACAGAGTATAGCAGCAGTTCCCTGTCTGTACTGAGTATAGCAGCAGTTCCCTATCTGTGCTGAGTATAGCAGCAGTTCCTTGTGCTGAGTATAGCAGCAGTTCCCTGTCTGTGCTGAGTATAGCAGCAGTTCCCTGTCTGTACTCAGTAAAGCAGCAGTTCCCTGTCTGTACTGAGTATAGCAGCAGTTCCCTGTCTGAAATGAGTATAGCAGCAGTTCCCTGTCTGAAATGAGTATAGCAGCAGTTCCCTGTACTGAGTAAAGCAGCAGTTCCCTGTCTGTGCTGAGTATAGCGGCAGTTCCCTGTCTGTGCTGAGTATAGCGGCAGTTCCCTGTCTGCTGATTATAGCGGCAGTTCCCTGTCTGTGCTGAGTATAGCAGCAGTTCCTTGTACTGAGTATAGCAGCAGTTCCCTGTCTGTACTGAGTATAGCAGCAGTTCCCTGTCTGTGCTGATTATAGCAGCAGTTCCCTGTCTGTGCTGAGTAAAGCAGCAGTTCCCTGTCTGTATTGAGTAAAGCAGCAGTTCCCTGTCTGTACTGAGTATAGCAGCAGTTCCCTGTGCTGAGTATAACAGCAGTTCTCCTGTGCTGAGTAAAGCAGCAGTTCCTTGTTTGTGCTGAGCTTCATCTGGCCTGATCCTGTCCATCAAGACTCACTTATTACTAAGATGGTTATCTTGTATCTTTGCATTTCAGCTGCAAATTGAACAGTTTTCCCTGTGTAAGAAATTGGCCTTATATTCCAAGTTCCTAAACTGGTGGTGGTCCTAGTGGAGAGGATGGTTGTCTTACGGGTGGTTTCCATTTGGCTTTGGCCAGCCAGCTTCATTCGTTCTCTGTAATGAGGACCCGTCTTTTCCACAGTCCAAGCCTCACATAAAAATCCAATGTTAAGATTTTGTTGCGAGTAGGCCTGTCAATGGGAATCCGGGTACCCGTTACCGAGCAATTACCCGGGTGGTAAAATTGCGCCCGAGTACCTGTGAAAATGTGGATGCAATGTCTATACCAACGGTGGTCGGACTGCGGTCCAGAGATCAAGTTATAAAAATAAATAAAGGCTGTGAAATACTAATACGTTTAACTTGAAAACTCGTAAAAGGAAATAACTGTCAGCCGGAAATAAAACTTGTTGCTGACAAAATTGTATGTATTTTGATACACCTTTTTTCTTTAATCATGAAACAAAAACCATGTAACATAAAAAAGGTTTTGGTTATTTGAATTGTTAAAATAAGAAAAATGGACAGAAACCCCCAAATTTAGGAAGGGCAGGAAACGACAGAAATGGCTTTGGCTTTGAAATCGCCAACATTATTGAGACATGCCAATCTTGTTTATCTAATCCCCTCATCACTCCATTCTCCACTGCTATCCACATCACTTTTTTAAAAATTACCGTTAAAACAAAATTAAATGCTGGGGACTGGGTCCACTGAGTAGCGAAAGTCTCGGAAAGTTTGGTTGAATACAACAGTTGTCAGTGATGAACTATAAATAACCCACCATGTCATCATACGATTACCGCCCTTTATCTTTCAAAGACTTTGTTTTAGTCGCCAAACAAACGAAAAATTCACCTCGGCACCCCTATACTAAAGTAGTATTTAAATGTCATAATTTTTACATCGCTGATTCATTGCATGTAAATTTGCATTCTCATAATAAACAAAGAAGTATATGTATAATGTTAATAGCAGGCGTGACCGCAAGATTTTGAGGTGTTTCAAACGGGTAACCCAGGTACCCGGTCAAAATTTGGATGGGTAACCCAGGTACCTGGTCAAAATTTGGACGGGTAACCCAGGTACCTGGTCAAAATTTGGACGGGTAACCCAGGTACCCGGTCAAAATTTGGACGGGTAACCCAGGTACCCGGTCAAAATTTGGACGGGTAACCCAGGTACCCGGTCAAAATTTGGACGGGTACCCGGGCAGCATTTTTCAACAATATTGACAGCCCTAGATGCAAGGCTTTTTTACAAGGAAGCGGTGCTAGCACTTCTCCGAAACCTCCTCCTTTCTCACCTGGGCTTGGGACTGACTAAGCCAGAGTTATGCTAAATATCACTTATGATTTACTGTGTCTTCTGCCTTATGTTGAAAATGTTTGGTGGCAATTATTAACTGTAACCTTTTTAATGAAAAAAATTAATTTATGATCTCAAACTTGTGCTGTGAATAAAAATGGCTTGCGATATAATTCCAGTGTAATTCATATTTTAATAAATTAACTAAATATTGACAGCTACTGCAATAAATTAATGTAGAACAGCATCATTTTGGCCTGGATGTTATGGAAATCAATTTTTAAAAAGAAAATTTGTTGCATGTAAAGGTTTGATTATTTTATAACTTGGACATGTTTGAAACACTTACAGCCCAGGCTATTTCAGCATAAGTTTCTATTATGCTTTATGAGTGTGTCATTCTTTATTTACTTTTATGTGAAATAAAATGACATTAATATAAATTAACTTCTTTTTTCTTTACAAGGGTCTGCTCTCCTCCAAAATGACATTAATATAAATTAACTTCTTTTTTCTTTACAAGGGTCTGCTCTCCTCCAAAACGACATTAATATAAATTAACTTCTTTTTTCTTTACAAGGGTCTGCTCTCCTCCAAAACGACATTAATATAAATTAACTTCTTTTTTCTTTACAAGGGTCTGCTCTCCTCCAAAACGTAAGAGAATATTTTATGATGGTCAGTATGTGGCTGACCCTTCAGCACATAAAGATACCCCACCAGTTGAGCCTCAATCAAACACAGGAAGCAAATCTCCAAGGCCTCAGCAGCAGCAACTTTATTCTCCTGCAGCAAATACAAGACTTAAATCTACAAACAGTCAAATTTCATTGCCCACCTTGGACTTGGTCTCAACATCCCCAATCAAACGCCGACAAAGGTCGTCCTCTGTCAATGATAAGAAAGAATCGGGCTCTGCACAGAAAGGCCATCGACGTTCTCCTCGAAAACATGCTAGATCTCCCTTGAAAGCAGCACCTGAACAACACTTGAAAGGTCTGAGAAGGTCACATAGCTTAAGAGATAAGGCTTCAAGGACAGCTACCTTGAGTGAAGTGAAACAAATAGATAAGTCACAAAATAATGCAATGAATCGTTCAAAGAGCAATGTGTCATTGCATTCTGGTTCTTCACTTAATCAACTCAATTTGAATAAAATAAAGACTTCTGAGGAACTTGAACTGGAAAAAATTGCATCATTACGGAAAGAGGCAGACAAAGCCCGCAAAATTGCACAAGTATGTTTTAAAGCTTTTAAAATTTTATTTTTACCCTGTGAGTTTAACATAACACTTGTTTCCTAATTTTAATTTGTTTAGTTTTTGCTTTTAAATAAATCATTTTGTCTTACTTTAGGATTCGTTTAAGAAAGCTTTAACAGCTAAGGGATACATACCTGTTAAGTCTACCCAACCATCCACTCTCCCTTTGGGTTTTCACTTTAAAACTGACTTGAGGATTAAGAGAGTAAAGCCCCCAGTCACCAAGCAACAAGTTAAAGATTTTGCAAAATCAACAGTAAGTTTTTGGTCTTGTAATATTATTACAGTACATACAATGTTGAGATTTTTGTTCAACATTGTCCTATTTTTGTCTAGTGTCTAAGGAATTACACAAAGTGATCTCATCATAACATTAATTTAGCTGTTAATTTAAAGGGAAATCATTCTTAATAATCTATATGTATGATTATTGAGTTCAACCAATTTTTTTAATTAAATTTAATAAATGACGGTGTCAAATGCAAGAATTGTTTTCATAAAAATGTAATCAGTTTTTTACTGTTAATCGTCATTTTTGTCAATTTGTTGAATTCTCTAGTTACCCTCAAGACCAGTGATACAAGGTTTGACTAAACCAAAACCTTTTACAATCCATACAAGCCGATTTCAACTTCATGAAGTAAAGAAACATGGGACTGTTACAGAACAAGGGGCCGCTATTCACACAAAAACTCCTGAACGCTTTCACTCCCAGCCTTGTGGTAATTCTCTAATTAAATACATCAAAAATTTAGATTTTTATCATTTGATGAATTTGATTTGTTGTCTGTTAGTTAAAGATTACACAAGACTTATTACATCATTTTATACCCATAAAGCCTTTTGATTGTTTTTAACTCTAGTAAATCTTCAACAGGAACCAGAGAAAGGTCCCATTCTGCCTCAAAGTGCTATACCTCTAAGGGGGAAAGACGCCTGAGATCACATTCCCCAAAACCTACAATTCCGAAAATTGGAACACCAAGGTCAAGGCCTGTGATTGCACTGTCACAAGAGGAAAAACAAAAGATGAACTTTGAAGAACATCAAAAGTGAGTTACTTCTAGAAGGGAAATATTTTAACTTGTTTGAAATATGGTACAGTGTGTACTCCATTTACCTTTTATTATTAGTTGAGCTTGTCAAAGTGGATATAAGCAGTTGACTGCCTGATAGATTGTACTATGTACTTTTAATTTAAAGTACAAGCCACACAAATGTGTGTATAATTGGATAAATTTAAAGTACAAGCCACACAAATGTGTGTATAATTGGATAAATTTAAAGATTTATTAATGGAAAAATTACATTTGTACAAATTTACATTTGTAGACATTTACATTTGTAGACATTTACATTTGTAGACATTTACATTATAGACATTTACATTTGTAGACATTTACATTTGTAGACATTTACATTTGTAGACATTTCGGCCAATGTGTTTATCAAATAAATTAAATTAAATTTACATCATAGATTACCTAACCGACTATGGAAAATTTAAATAAGTTATGAATGTAACAGAATAAAGAAAGGAGAACTTCCCTGACAAAAACACAGCATAAAAGAACAAGGGGCTTTGTGTATCTTGTGTTTGATTTGAAAACTTTCACCCAATCAGTTGATATATTGTACCCTAAGTTTGAGGGTTAGGTACCCATTGGTTAAACCTAAATATGGCTGTTGGCTGTTTGATCCCATTCAGTTGATATATTGTACCCTAAGTTTGAGGGTTAGGTACCCATTTGTTAAACCTAAATATGGCTGTTGGCTGTTTGATCCCATTCAGTTGATATATTGTACCCTAAGTTTGAGGGTTAGGTACCCATTGGTTAAACCTAAATATGGCTGTTGGTATAAGAGGCCAATTGTAACTATTTGAAGTAGAATTTAGTTACTTTTTAAAAAAACTGTAGCACGGAGTCGAACTCTTCTGTGACTTAAAATATGTAATGATATGGTAGGTTCTTGTGCTTGGTAACGCTTTGTTTAACCCGATTTGACCACAGGAGAAACACTGGACATAAATACGGAAGAGATATCCAAAGAAGAAATATGGACGGCCATCAATCAAATGAAGACAGGGAAAGCAGCTGGTGTAGACAACATACCACCCGAGGTCCTAAAAGAAGGAGGAGCTGAAATCATCAACCAACTCCACGGTATCTTCAACAACATTTGGTCAACTGAAACCCCTCCTGCAGAATGGAAAAAGGGCTTAGTGATTAAAATTACAAAGAATGTGAGAAATGGCAAGGATTTACTCTACTATCAGTACCAAGCAAGGTCTTTAGCAGAACAATACTCAACAGAATAAAAGATGCCTGCGATGATCTCCTGAGAGAAGAACAAGCTGGGTTCAGAAGAGGAAGATCATGCATTGACCAAATAGCAACACTCAGGATAATTAAAGAACAATCTATTGAATGGCCATCTCCACTCTATGCCACATTTGTGGACTTTGAAAAGGCCTTTCACAGCATTAATAGAGATCTATATGGTCAATAATGAGGCACTATGGAATACCAAACAAAATAACAAACATCCAAAATCTGTACGAAAACTTCACCTGCCAAGTAGAACATAATGAATTCCATGTCAAAACTGGAATCAATCAAGGATGCCTCCTTTCACCAATTCTGTTCCTTCTTGTGTTAGACTGGGTCACAAAAGAAGCTTATGCAAGCTCAGGAAAAGGAATCCAGTGGAACCTAATGCAAAAACTAGAAGACTTGGAGTTTGCGGATGACTTGGCATTTCTGTCCCATAGACTTTAAGACATGCAAGACAAAATCACAGCCTTGAATGAGACTGGGAAAAGAGTAGGGCTCAATATAAACATTCAAAAAACAAAAATTTTTGAAAATAAACTACCAAGATGGAGGCATACAAGTAGCAAACCGTAGCTTGGAGCAATTAAACAACTTTGTATACCTTGGGAGTGTGGTCAGTGTATCAGGGGGAACAGATGAGGACATACCTTGGGAGTGTGGTCAGTGTATCAGGGGGAACAGATGAGGACATACCTTGGGAGTGTGGTCAGTGTATCAGGGGGAACAGATGAGGACATACCTTGGGAGTGTGGTCAGTGTATCAGGGGGAAAAGATGAGGACATACCTTGGGAGTGTGGTCAGTGTATCAGGGGGAACAGATGAGGACATCGAGAGTGTGGTCAGTGTATCAGGGGGAACAGATGAGGACATCGAGAGTGTGGTCAGTGTATCAGGGGGAACAGATGAGGACATCGAGAGTGTGGTCAGTGTATCAGGGGGAACAGATGAGGACATACCTTGGGAGTGTGGTCAGTGTATCAGGGGGAACAGATGAGGACATACCTTGGGAGTGTGGTCAGTGTATCAGGGGGAACAGATGAGGACATACCTTGGGAGTGTGGTCAGTGTATCAGGGGGAACAGATGAGGACATCGAGAGTGTGGTCAGTGTATCAGGGGAACAGATGAGGACATACCTTGGGAGTGTGGTCAGTGTATCAGGGGGAACAGATGAGGACATACCTTGGGAGTGTGGTCAGTGTATCAGGGGGAACAGATGAGGACATACCTTGGGAGTGTGGTCAGTGTATCAGGGGGAACAGATGAGGACATCGAGAGTGTGGTCAGTGTATCAGGGGAACAGATGAGGACATACCTTGGGAGTGTGGTCAGTGTATCAGGGGGAACAGATGAGGACATACCTTGGGAGTGTGGTCAGTGTATCAGGGGGAACAGATGAGGACATACCTTGGGAGTGTGGTCAGTGTATCAGGGGGAACAGATGAGGACATACCTTGGGAGTGTGGTCAGTGTATCAGGGGGAACAGATGAGGACATCGAACGAAGAATAAATTTGGTGTGACAGTTTTTGCCAATCTGAAACAAGGTCTGGTGATCTATACACACATTCTATACACACATTCTATACACACATTCTATACACACATTCTATACACACATTCTATACACACATTCTATACACACATTCTATACACACATTCTATACACACATTCTATACACACATTCTATACACACATTCTATACACACATTCTATACACACATTCTATACACACATTCTATACACACATTCTATACACACATTCTATACACACATTCTATACACACATCTCTGTCAAAACAAAAGTAAGGTCTGGTGATCTATACACACATCTCTGTCAAAACAAAAGTAAGGTCTGGTGATCTATACACACATCTCTGTCAAAACAAAAGTAAGGTCTGGTGATCTATACACACATCTCTGTCAAAACAAAAGTAAGGTCTGGTGACCTATACACACATTCTATACACACATTCTATACACACATTCTATACACACATTCTATACACACATTCTATACACACATTCTATACACACATTCTATACACACATTCTATACACACATTCTATACACACATTCTATACACACATCTCTGTCAAAACAAAAGTAAGGTCTGGTGATCTATACACACATCTCTGTCAAAACAAAAGTAAGGTCTGGTGATCTATACACACATCTCTGTCAAAACAAAAGTAAGGTCTGGTGATCTATACACACATTCTATACACACATTCTATACACACATTCTATACACACATTCTATACACACATTCTATACACACATTCTATACACACATTCTATACACACATTCTATACACACATTCTATACACACATTCTATACACACATTCTATACACACATTCTATACACACATTCTATACACACATTCTATACACACATTCTATACACACATTCTATACACACATTCTATACACACATTCTATACACACATTCTATACACACATTCTATACACACATTCTATACACACATTCTATACACACATTCTATACACACATTCTATACACACATCTCTGTCAAAACAAAAGTAAGGTCTGGTGATCTATACACACATCTCTGTCAAAACAAAAGTAAGATCTGGTGATCTATACACACATCTCTGTCAAAACAAAAGTAAGGTCTGGAGATCTATACACACATCTCTGTCAAAACAAAAGTAAGGTCTGGTGATCTATACACACATCTCTGTCAAAACAAAAGTAAGGTCTGGTGATCTATACACACATCTCTGTCAAAACAAAAGTAAGGTCTGGTGATCTATACACACATCTCTGTCAAAACAAAAGTAAGGTCTGGAGATCTATACACACATCTCTGTCAAAACAAAAGTAAGGTCTGGTGATCTATACACACATCTCTGTCAAAACAAAAGTAAGGTCTGGTGATCTATACACACATCTCTGTCAAAAAAAAAGTAAGGTCTGGTGATCTATACACACATCTCTGTCAAAACAAAAGTAAGGTCTGGAGATCTATACACACATCTCTGTCAAAACAAAAGTAAGGTCTGGTGATCTATACACACATCTCTGTCAAAACAAAAGTAAGGTCTGGTGATCTATACACACATCTCTGTCAAAACAAAAGTAAGGTCTGGTGATCTATACACACATCTCTGTCAAAACAAAAGTAAGGTCTGGTGATCTATACACACATCTCTGTCAAAACAAAAGTAAGGTCTGGTGATCTATACACACATCTCTGTCAAAACAAAAGTAAGGTCTGGTGATCTATACACACATCTCTGTCAAAACAAAAGTAAGGTCTGGTGATCTATACACACATCTCTGTCAAAACAAAAGTAAGGTCTGGTGATCTATACACACATCTCTGTCAAAACAAAAGTAAGGTCTGGTGATCTATACACACATCTCTGTCAAAACAAAAGTAAGGTCTGGTGATCTATACACACATCTCTGTCAAAACAAAAGTAAGGTCTGGTGATCTATACACACATCTCTGTCAAAACAAAAGTAAGGTCTGGTGATCTATACACACATCTCTGTCAAAACAAAAGTAAGGTCTGGTGATCTATACACACATCTCTGTCAAAACAAAAGTAAGGTCTGGTGATCTATACACACATCTCTGTCAAAACAAAAGTAAGGTCTGGTGATCTATACACACATCTCTGTCAAAACAAAAGTAAGGTCTGGTGATCTATACACACATCTCTGTCAAAACAAAATTAAGGTCTGGTGATCTATACACACATCTCTGTCAAAAGAAAAGTAAGGTCTGGAGATATATACACACATCTCTGTCAAAACAAAAGTAAGGTCTGGTGATCTATACACACATCTCTGTCAAAACAAAAGTAAGGATCTTTAACACCAACGGTCCTACTTTATGGATCCAAAATATGGCGAATGTCTGAGACAACAAAAAATAGACTCCAGACCTTTGTTAACAGATACCTCAGAAAATATTCTGAAAATAAAATTGTTCGACAAGGTAGAAAACTCCAAGCTGTGGGAGAGGTGTGGACAAAGAACAGCAGAACAACAGATCATGGAAAGAAAGTGGAGATGGATTGGACACACCCTTAGGAAAGATAACAGCAGGGCTAGTCAGGCCTTAGATTGGAACCCCCAGGGCAAATAACAGCGTACATGGAGACGGAGCATGTTAGATGAGGCTGGAAGAACTGGGAAGAATAGAAGCGACTGGCAAGGGACCGTGTAAAGTGGCGAGCTTTGACAGAGGCCCTATGTTCCACAAGGAACTCAAAAGGACAGGTATCTGCCCTGCCGCACAGCTTAATGAAACATTGATTATGGTTACCTACTCACAATTTTCTACCCAAGTATTAGTACTGCTACCTTTTCCTGGTACATAATTTGATCATCCATTCTGAATGTTTGGTAACAGCTTTTACTTGAATCTGAAGTGATGGAAATTCTCTTCTTCTTTACTTGAGCCCATACTCCACAAGTAATTTGATGTTTTGTCCATGGACTTTCAAAATCCAATGAAGTCTACTGAATTTGTTGTATCTGTTATTTAAGTACAACCTATACATTAATTTACAGTTGTTTTATATCAAAAACATTTCAACTATAAAGAAATCAATATAATGTGTATATATTTTTATTTTACATTGATTTATATGATGATGCTGTTTTATTTTCAGACAATTCAAAACATGTCCTGTAAATCAAATCTTTCAAGTACCAAAACTTGGTGTTACTTCTCTACCAGTAAAACCCACGAGTGTTGCAGCGGAATCAACCACTGAGAAGGCAGGTGCAGAGGAAGAGAAATATGAATTAAATGCTAGACCTTTGGTAAGCTTTATTGTTGAGAGTGTTGTATGGAAATAACAGAGATTTTAGGTTGTTTTTTTTTAACTCTTTCATTATCAAATAATAAATAAATTGAACTGAGGTCGATGGATTTTAAAAAAAAATCTTTTATAATTTTCTTTATTCTTGGCCACTTTTTGGTTAATGTCATGTTCACTGTGTGTACAAATAACATGAACAAAATAGTTAATCTGATTCACCATGCAGTCATCTTTCAATAAACATATAATTTATGGTCTCTAGCTATAATAGTATTTGCATGTGAATATTCACCATTTTCAAAGGCATCAACAAACCTCTAAATGCCTGCACAGTATGGAATAACAAGCACATCAATATGGGCTCCATTGGGTGAAACATCCTTCGACTTCAGTCACAATAGCCCACAGAAGCTTGAATGCTAAGACTTAGGCCAGGCCTATTCTGTAGGACAGGGTTTGGTCAACTTGTTTGACAAAATTTAAAATATAAAATTTGATGTTGACGTTATCCACAAAAGAGTTCCCCCAATGAGTCTACCTTACCAAGAGTTTCCTATGCACCCCCAATGGGGTGTTTTACCCCTGTGTGCTGACCCCTACTGTAGAACAGTCTCTATTGTAGCTTGGTCAGATGATAAGATCAGTTGTTTTACCCCTGTGTGCTGACCCCTACTGTAGAACAGTCTCTATTGTAGCTTGGGTAGATGATAAGAGCGGTTGTTTTATGCCCAGATAGAAGTTTTTCTTTTAGTTTCCCGATTTCTCTTTTCTGGTCCCTCACCAGACACCGTGCATTAGTTAAGAGTTACGGCACAGAAAATTTTGATAAGGAAATGTATGTTTGTGAGATGTAAAATTTTGCACAGAAAAATCGATAATTTGCACACGAGTAAATTTTTTAGTCACAAACTAAGTAGTCACACAGGGGGACTCAGAACTTTTGTGTTAGTTGATCAAATTTTATATCTCACATTAAATCCCACTATCGATCACAATAAATATCAATAAAACTTAGAGTTCTGAGTCCCCCTGTGTGACTACTTAGTTTGTGACTAAAAAATTATTTTCTGCTTTTTCATGCGAGATTCTACATTCCTCACTGCAGCTGGGCCTCATCTTTTTAAAAAAGTTTTTTTGTGCATTTTATTTCCATTTGTTTTTGCCATATAACTGACTGCAGTATATTATTATTGCAGAGATCAGAGGTTTTACTTTGAACACAGTGCAAAGAGCGGCTGAGACAACGCTAAGAGCGGCTGAGGCAGAGCAAAGAGCGGCTGAGACAAAGCACCTAAAAGAATGAGAGGCCGAAATTGCAGAGCATAAAAGAAAGAGGAAATGCAAAAGGAACATTTAGAAGCAATAGCCCCTGTAAGCTTCCCAATTTAATAATATGGGCCTGTAATTTTTAATGTGTGTTTTGTGTGTCTTTCTTTGGTTGAAGTGTGATGGATGAAGTTATTCATTGAATTTGGTAGTTCCATGCTTCAAATGTGTACAATCTCTTTGTTGTCAGTTTGTGTTGTTCCTTTTGTCTATTATTTCTCTATCTGTCTGCTTTTTGTATGTTTTGTTCTATTGTTACGAACTGTTTTGTAGGTGCTTCTGTGTAGTTTGTGAGTATTCTACTTCTTACTTGGGCACCATTGTATTTATGTTGTTAAATTGTTTTTAATTCTTTCTCTAATTCTTGTATGGCATGAGTTATCAGGTTGCTATATTTTTTATTGATAATAATACTTTTAATGCATCTTATTTTTTACCACGTTTTTATTAACTCGCTTTTGTTCCTGTTTGTCCAAGATTTTTTCAAATCTGCCAACGTAAAATTGAACCACTTCTGATGGTCCTAGAGATCTGAAAATTTTACCACAGATAGATCTTGGATGACAATGCATTGTTTCAAAATTTCAGATCGATCGAATGTACCGTTATTAAATTATTGAACTTTTTAGTTTATCTATAGTCTATATATAAGAATCTGTACCGTCTGCTTTTGTTGACATATGTGAGTTCACCCCGTGACCACATCACAATGTTTTTAAAACGTTGGGCGGGCGCTTGTGAGGGGTTTGATAAAATAAATAGAGGTAAAAAAATATTTTTAAAAACCAGGTTGTTATAAGTGGACTAAAAAGAATAAAATAAATAGAAGTAAAAAAAAAGATTTTTAAAAACCACGTTTTTATAAGCGGACTAAAAAGAAGAAAATAATTTAAAACTTATAAGTTCAAGTACTTTCATTTAATATGACTAAAAACGGGGGGGTGGGTGCTTGGTATAAAAATTAAAGATTTCTAATTTAGAAGGCAAAAGAGAGATCTATAAGTGAGAGTATGAGTGAGCCGCATATGTTAAACCTCATAAGCGCCCGCCCCACGTTTTTAGTCATATTAAATGAAAGTACTTGAACTTATAAGTTTGAAATTATTTTCTTCTTTTTAGTCCGCTTATAAAAACGTGGTTTTTAAAAATCTTTTTTTTTACTTCTATTTATTACGGACTTGTCTGTGTAGCTGAGGTGCAATATTTTGTGTGATGTGTTTAATTGTACAATTTTTAAAAGTTCTTAGTATTGACCTATATATTTGTATTTGATAGTATGCTGTATTGCTGAATTATTTTATTAATGATCTCTGTGTACTGAATGTTTTCTAACAGTGCATTGTTGGGTTGTTTTTTTTAATTAATGACATTTGACTTAGTAGTATTAATTGACATTTATAACTTCTTTGTGATCTGTAAGGTTAAATGTTTCTCTAACATGTTTTGCTTCATTAATTGCGTCTGTTTTTGGAATGTAAAATCTATCTAATCTTGACTGAGTATTGAAAATATTATAGCTAAATGTTTCTTTTCCTTTATGAAGTGTTCTGTATGTGTTATGTATCGAATACTTCTATCCCCGTTGTTACTTCTAGTAATTTTCCTTTCCTATCGGGGTTGGTTGTATCTAGAGGGCTTGTTATATAATTAAAATCTCCTCCTAAATTATCTTTCCTCTCTTAAATAAATATTTCAAATTTTGAACTGGTGTATTGTAAAAACAAAGGTTTTTCTTTGTGTTTTGCGGGAGCGTATATGTTAACAAATGTGTAGATGTCTTTCTTGTCTGTAATGTTCATGGTGACCATTCTTCCCTCATTATCCCTGTCCTTATGTGTTATTTCCCATCTATCAGATGTCTGTATTATTGCTTTCATTTGTCATGAATGTACTGCTCTTAAAATCTGATAATACTTTATAAAATTCTCTTTTTCCAAACTTTGTAACAGGGATGCCAATTCAGTTTCTCTGAGAATATTTAACTGCAGCTTTAGTCAAAGGCCCAAACAATGTAACATTTAATTAAATTGTATACATTTTTTTCTGTTTAAGCATTTATTCGTGTGGAAATTAATGTTGAGAGTGACAGAAAAGTATTGTATCAAAGATACATTTGAGTAGTTTGAAGTTTGAACTTCATCAGATAATATAAAATAATTAATCAATTGTCAAAGCTATTCAGTTGTTAGATCCTAAAATCATGTCATGCAAATATTCAACACAGCTGTATACAGAAGAAAACTCAATAAATATTTTTGTGAACAAACTATAAACCAATAGTAACATTTTTATTTCCTTCCATTAATTGATTTTATTATATGGCACCCGTTTCTTACATCTGCTAAAATTTAAACTTAAAGATATGGAATCAATTCAATCCTGGGTAAATTGAATATGGATTTATGAGGTCAAAGAGGACAATACTGTTGCAAATACATGTAATACTGGAAGCTATGCATTTCCTTGAAAAGTAGGATAGAGCACTCCGAGAACATCGTGTGAAAAAGGGTACACAAAACTTGTCATCTCAAATTCAAACTGCGCTAATAGCAATTTTAGGACATTCAGTTTGCTAAAAATCATCTTTCACTTTCAGGAAAAAGATACAAAATATTGTTCCATTGTACTCGATAGCTCCTGTTATATTTCACATAAGGATCAAACAAGTCCAGATGTGTGCTATAATAAAGTTTGAAAATCAAACAGTAGATATTGTAGAATCTTTGAAAGATTTCATTGAAAGAAAAAATGAATCTGCATAGGACATGTCTGAAATTATTTTTAATATGGCTGCGGGAATTAATGATTAATTAATCTTTTAAGCATTAACAATTTTAATCGATTAAAATTCGATTATAATTTTTTAAAAATAATGCATTAATTAATAATACATCTTAGTCAATATAAACATTTCTCCCTTGATGAACTGTGAACTTTGTTTTGTAATTATTTACAATGCAATTACGCAAAAAATAGCATTATTCCAAATCAAGGAAGTATAACTATTAATAATGATGTTATAAAATAGATGAGGGCCTGCCCATAAAGTATGTCACGCTATTTTTTACCCCCCCCCCGTCACAAATCTCTTATCTTATCTTATCAATACAGACGCTCCTTCTATGCAGAAGATAATTGCGTCCACAGACCATGACAGATGATCTGTTGGCAAGTGATGCAGTGTACTAAACTGATTTGTTTCTTTCCCTCTTACAGAGGTAGTTTAGGACATTAAATAATTATATTTAGCCCTTCACCTGTATTTATGTGCCCCGCATATTTGAATGCTTGCTTTTCTAATCAATACCAAAGAAGTAAAGTAATGCTTCCCCTTGGATAATAAATTTAGTAAGTACAAAAAACAAAAGTAGTACTGGGGAAAGGAACCCTGATGTAATGTGGAAATATTTGAAAATGGTTGAAAAACTCCAACCAAACAGACATTGTATGTCTTTGGTGGTACAGTGACAGAAAGTAATTGAAATGGTCATGTTAATTTTTTAACTTTGAATTAGGTTGATATGAATTTGAGACTAACACTACATGTACTACATGTATTAGCATTATAAACTAGAAATGGTTGAATACATAGACTTTAACTTTAAAAAAACGTTACAGAAAAGATGTCACATTGGCAAATAAAACTCAGATGGTGTCCAAAGCACAACTACTAACATTATAAACTAGAAATGGCTGAATACATAAACTTACAAAAGAACATTACACCAAAGATGTCACATTGGCAAATAACACTCAAATGGTGTCCAAAAAAGCAATAGTAACAACAGTAGTTAATGCTGGATCCACTTTGTCCATTTATGACAGGAACATTTTCTGGAGTACCTCATAACTAGTGATGGGACAATTCCGATTCTACCCAATTATCCCAATTCCCAATATGATTACTAGCCATTATTACATATATGTATTAATGTGCCCAGTACAGGTACGTATTAACATATTTAAATAATATAAAAGTTGAGAATTGATTAGAAAAATTTCTTAACTTGCTATTGAAGCTTTACAATATGCTAGATAACAATGTATTGGAAAGGTTTTAAATAAACACATCTATCAATAATTCCATTTTAATAATACAAAGATGTAGTATTGAGTATAAATAATATAAATACTTCCATAAAACCCAGCAGGGAACCAGCACACCAGTGTGGATGTCAATGGAAGTACAAAATTACACAAACATATATTTATTTGAATATTGATTGTTTTCCTTGGTCCTTATACAAATAAATGCCTTGGTATTTATTAGTAATAAACTTACACTAAGATTATGACTTTAATTATAATTACATCAGTAGTATTAGTAGTAAATAGCATGAAATAATAAAGTTCAAGGACGAACGAGCAAATGAACTAGAGCCTCAGTCAGAGCTGAGTCACTAATTCATTTACATAAATCATACTAGCTAGGACGTTCCATTTCGCATAACATAATATATCACATAATTTAACATTATATTGATATTTCGTATATTTTGATACGATTCTGATTAATCGTCCCATCACTAATTAACGCACAACACGTATATAAAGAAATTTCAAGCGCATGTTAATATTTTGCCGCCATATTGGTTTTCGTTTTAACTCGATCATCGGTATCTCGATGCCATTTTTCATACCCCAACGCCATCGACTTAACTTTTAATCCTACCTAAATAAAGGAGAGAACTGGTAAAAAGTCTGAGTTAGGTTTCCTGACTGTATGACAAGGAAATATACAATGCAGCTCAACAATAGATACATTAAAATGTTTCCAAATAGTGTCCAATCTTCAATAATGGCACCAACCTTCGTCTTTCCTACAGGTGGCATTGGACCAACTTTGCGGTCCTTCCTCATTGGCTGTTTTATCTTCTGATTAGCTGCTGCTAATCTTCCTTCAGCAGGCACTGATTTTGTTTCAGTAGCAATGTCCTCAATATCACCAACTGCGTGTTGTTCTGATGAATCTTCTTCTTCTGCTTTATCCACTGGGAAATATAAAAAGTTTCAACAGTATGAAACAAAATCTACGGGAGATGTACACGATACATGTGTGACAAAATCGCTATTATGTTGTTTTTATTTTCTTTTATTTTAGTAGCTGAACTTTTTGTTTGTAAATAATTCAAATAGAATTTTAACAAAAGGAAATCTAATATCCAATATATTGACTGGAAAATACTAACTAAAATGTATTTTATTGAAAGTAAAAAAAGCTATTATATATATACTGTAGTTTGATTTTAAAATGCTCCACTAAAGTTGTCCAATTAACTGACCTGTCCTAATAACTGACCTGTCCTAATAATTAGTAATAACTGACCTGTCCAATTAACTGACCTGTCCAATTAACTGACCTGTCCAATTAACTGACCTGTCCAATTAACTGACCTGTCCAATTAACTGACCTGTCCAATTAACTGACCTGTCCAATTAACTGACCTGTCCAATTAACTGACCTGTCCAATTAACTGACCTGTCCAAATAACTGACCTGTCCAATTAACTGACCTGTCCAATTAACTGAACTGTCCAATTAACTGACCTGTCCAAATAACTGACCTGTCCAATTAACTGACCTGTCCAATTAACTGACCTGTCCAATTAACTGACCTGCTTTGGTTTAGGTGCAAAAAGGTAATTGATTTTCCTTTGTTTAAAGACGTCCTGTCCGTCCTCTCAAAGAGTTTCTTCCTCAGCCAGTCTGGGTGGGGGATTATGGGAACTGGGTTAGAGACCTAACAACAAAACATTTCATTTAGACATCAAACTCACATCTTATTTTGTTTTTAGTAAAACCAGCTGATGTGCAGAAAAGATTTTAAGGTTACATTATAAATATGTGAGCACATTTCTCCTGGTTATACAGTAAATCAGTGGTTCCCAAACTTTTTTGACCCACTGACCCCTTTTATACTCAAAACTTCCCCACGGACCCCCAAGTGAAAAAAGCTATATAAATGCTTAGTACAAACATTACAAAAGCAACATTTTGATTAAAATTACGGTATTTATTGAAATTATCACTTTTTTTCAAGATTAAATTGAAAACCATTAATAACTTTGATTAACATGATGAGATTTTATGAGTGTACGAGCAACAAAGCCCGTCCAAGGACGTTCCGCCACCATTCAGTGGCATGTTGTAACTCCCCTCCAACAGCCGTCTTGACCGGCATACATGTGCATCACGTCAAAAATCCTATTCATTATAGTTAAAATAAATAACTCGTAAAAACAGAGCTTTTGACTATAAATCCCAATGCACATAACTCAAAATAAAGTCTTGGAAGAAATACTGGAAGAAATCATCCGTCATGATCTGTGGACGCAATTATCTTCTGCATAGTAGGAGCGTCTGTATAGATAAGATAAGATAAGATAAGAAGTTTGTCCATGCTGCCAATCCGTCACATCCAATAGTGACGAATGCCTACAAATCTTTGGTTTCAGGTTTGAGGTCTGCATGAAGAGTCTTTAAGTTTTGACAGTAAGCAAGCAAATCTTTATCTCTATTTTTCAATTACAAAAGAATTGAAAACTGAGAACATTCTCCTGTTCCTAAGTTTTGTTTGCACAGAAAAAGGTTTGCAACAAACTCAGACATAACGCTTTTAGTTTTGATTAAATTTAATTGGTTACCTTGTAGTAGTTGTAGTTTCAAATTAGTTTTGTTAAAGTTGGGTAGATAAATCATTCATAAAGGATATGTCATTTGTTAAAGTTAATTGTGATGCAGGTCATTGTCTTTGTTTACCAGGAATTCGGACATCAAAGAGAGCATAAAATCGATTTAAATATGTTTGTGATGATAACCAGCGTACTTCTGTGTGAATAAATAATCCATTATAGTCTTCTTCGTTTTCCAAACCATATTGAACAAATACTCTCTAATTGGAGGCATTCCTTTTGATTATATTAACTGCTCTAATGTCATAAAGTAGTGATATGCAAAATTTCACTAAGATTTTCTAAATATTTGATGTCGATGAATGACTCAATTTACTAAAAATACATTTGGTACAGAATGTTTAATTAAGTATGCCAGAAAGTCCATAGTATTTCTTTAACTTTAAACATGTTTTTCAATTCAGTAAATAACGTTTCACCTTTCGTATCTGTTTCCAAACATTTAGCCATCCTTCAAATATTCATTAACACCATATTGTCGGAGTTGTTTCTTCGGCTCACTCAGTGCTGGATTAACCTATTTGCTAAACAAGCTATAGCTTAGGGCCCCTGCCTTCTTGGGGGCCCCAGGAATTTTGTTTTCATATTTGTCACTGATATAGAATATCTAGACTTCAAAAGGGCCTTAAGTAGCTTAGGACCCCATCAATTAAAAGTCCAGCCTTGGGCTCATTCATTCTCTTATCAGTTGTAACAGACCACTGTTAAGAATTATTAATGTTTTCAATGGAATGGTACAGTAAAGCCCTATTGAAAACATTATTTGATGATAGGATACAATTTAGATAAATATAACTTCCCGACACATCGAAAAATACACAACCTTTCAACTCTGGTAGATTCAAGTTATAAACTTGTATATTTCTACTTATAGTTATAGGAATTTGGCATTTCTTCTGCATCAAGCTTGACATTTCAACAAACCAAGTATTTTGATTTGTTATAAATGTGGGAATTACCGTAGTTCTACTACTTTTTCTACGTAAAACAACATTGTATCCATGAAGGATAGCATCTAAGATGGTATTTAATTAGTAGAAAAGGCATTCACATACTATTTTATTTATTATTATTTATTTTAATTTAAATAATAATAAAATTTATCAGTGTTATTATTTGATGTTAAACCTTGCGCGGACCCCCTGACATTGTTCAGGGACCCCCAAATCAATTTTAATTTTCCCCGGACCCCCTGCCTGGGGGTCCGTACGGACCACTTTGGGAACCACTGCAGTAAATGGTGCAACAGTCTTCTTGAAAATTATATTATATGACAAAGTAAGGTCAAGCGGCGGATTTGAGTCTCTGTGAAGCAGGGGCTGATTAAGACTGCATGGGGTCCCTGGCTGCAATTCAAACTGGGGCCCTATCCAGCCAGCGTCCCTTTAAATAAAATGATTGCTAGCAGCTAATATAAGACTGTAACTTGTAACTAAATAGTTCTCATACTTTGTCTGCACTATATGATCGGCCTTCCCAGCCAAAAAGATTATTCATGAAAAAAAAACGAATACAAAGAAATAACTGTTTGCCAGTGTCCTAAAAGTGAGTGTAAAAAGACAATTAAAAAAAAACAAAAGACAAATGAAAAATATAAAAAAATATATTTCCCCAGCTGGAATCGTCGCGTGACCGCTTGCACCGCAAGCCGAGTTTCTTCCACAAGACCACACAAACTTGATGAAATATGTAAATTTTTAAAAATATAAACAATATTCTTCAATATTTTCTCTTATTGAGCCTATAAAATGAGGTTTTTATAAAACCGGGTCCGAATAGCGATCAGATTAATAAATGATTTTATAAATTTATTTAATTTATGATATTTTCAGGAATTCATGCAAACATTTCTCCACCTTTATTATAAAATATACTAAATTTGGGGTCTCCTAAATCATCGGGGGCCCCTGGCTTTAGCCCTGTTCAGCCCCCCCCCCTTAATCCGCCATAGCTGTGGAGGCAGGGATTTGTTTCCTTGACTAAGGGTGTCCCTGAGTCCACCCAGCTCAGGTGGGTATCTAAGGGTGTCCCTGAGTCCACCCAGCTCAGTTGGGTAACTAACAATAGTTTGGGGAACAGAGATGGCTAGGCATTGTGCCACAGAATCCTCTCATAGCCCTGGCCTGTGAACACTGCGTCACTTGCCGACAGAACACACTGATCTGTCCGTTGTTATATGAACTCAATAATCTTTTGCACAAAAGGAGCATCTGTAATGTTTTTTTTTAAAAATATTTAAAATAGAAAAATAAATTAAACTCACCAACTGGACAGCTGCCGGAATGGTCATAATTTGTTTGAATGCAGCCATCAAGACGCCCCACATAATATTTCCAGTCCAAAATCTGAAACAAAAGCCAAAGTTTTCTGTTGAACAGGATTCAGTGTCAAACTTATTAACAAGTGTTATTCTTTTTTTTTAAATCAGTTGAGCATGGACAAAACTATAAGCAATGATATAACCAATGATATAACCAATGATATAACCAATGATATAACCAATGATATAACCAATGATATAACCAATGATATAACCAATGATATAACCAATGATATAACCAATGATATAACCAATGATATAACCAATGATATAACCAATGATATAACCAATGATATAACCAATGATATAACCAATGATATAACCAATGATATAACCAATGATATAACCAATGATATAACCAATGATATAACCAATGATATAACCAATGATATAACCAATGATATAACCAATGATATAACCAATGATATAACCAATGATATAACCAATGATATAACCAATGATATAACCAATGATATAACCAATGATATAACCAATGATATAACCAATGATATAACCAATGATATAACCAATGATATAACCAATGATATAACCAATGATATAACCAATGATATAACCAATGATATAACCAATGATATAACCAATGATATAACCAATGATATAACCAATGATATAACCAATGATATAACCAATGATATAACCAATGATATAACCAATGATATAACCAATGATATAACCAATGATATAACCAATGATATAACCAATGATATAACCAATGATATAACCAATGATATAACCAATGATATAACCAATGATATAACCAATGATATAACCAATGATATAACCAATGATATAACCAATGATATAACCAATCATATAACCAATGATATAACCAATGATATATTCATCACTTGAACCAAATAATGTCAACACACTTGTCTTTTTGCGTATTTGGTTAAAAGGAGACATTCCAGACTTATTTAGATTTTCAACAAGATCGTTTAATAAGTGTTACTTATGACATCAAAATTTTAATTTTTGGCTTTAATCGAAATTTATGATTAATTAATCGTTAAATCGTTAACAGCCCTACTTTTTTTATTTTATTTTCCAAAGCATTTTTTATATCTCTCAATATAGTGTTATCTGTTATCCTGATTTTCTTCTTTCCTTATATTTCCCCTTTGCAGTTCACTGGTATTCTAGGTTATTTTAATTTTTGGAATACTGTTCAAGTTTAGGTTATATAAACAGATCTACAATGTATATCAAACCTTAAAAAAATTATTCTTGAGATACCGGCATTGTCTTGTAAATAAATAGGTTGCCTCTGCCTCTGTGCATTTCTGGGAACCCCTCAGCTTGCTAAAAAATGTCAGTGAATCTCAATGACATTCTTAGACTGTTACTCTAACATTTTTCTTTCTGGATGAAAGCTGTTTGTAAATGTGTGGGGAAGAAATTATTTAAGAAATTATGGGTGGTGAAGAGACTCATTTTCTTTTTTTAAAAATTGAGGAATTATGAACAAGCTATGTATGTTTGAGAGCTGTAAAAAAGATGCATTTTATATAAATAAAAATAAAAAAAAACCAGATGATTCAGCTCCTTAATAGTTTTATATTACTTTCTAGATTTAATAATATAAAGAAAACATCTATTATGGTCCATTTGACTTTACGACCAAAATATACATTTAATGCAGTGTTTTTCTTAAACCTGCAGATGTAAAAATAAACAAATTATGTATGGTACAAAACGTACGTTGAAAATTATTATTTATAGCTTATTGAGGTCGTAACTATTTAAAGAGAGATTTATATCTTTCTTGCATTTTTTCCTCAGACTTGAAGGTGTGGTATTTATAAATTATGAATAATATAATGCATAATATTTTATATTTTTCAGAAAGGAAAATGTCTTTAAAAAAGGCAGATGGTATGAGTTATTTATTTCAATAATATATGACAATTTTAAAAGATAAATTATTGGACACAAAGCAACAAATTTATTTCTTAATAACAATATTTGACCAAGGAGTACAAAGTACCTGATACAAGAAAACCAATCACCTGCTGCCATCCGTCTTGCTTCCAGAAGAAATTATACGAAGATGTCATTTTCTAGGCCATTTAATGTGCATTTAAAATGAAATGATAAAACCAACTAGAATTAAGAATTGATCAAAGTTGACATATTATATTTTGCTCATTTGTATTCCACAATCTGTGTGGCTACATGAAAGAATTTTTCCTTTGAAGTCCATACAAAAAGATGATTTTAATAGGAAAATTAAATTATATACGTCTATATATATAGTCCTCAGTGACTTTGGAATGCAACAATCTGTGGAGAAAGTCTTGTTTTCTAAAGATGAAATTGTTCATAATACTATGTTAAAATAGGGGGAAGGAAAGTGGTTGGCATTTTTTATCCATACATTGGACTTTTTCTTCAAATAAAGCAAAGGAAAGTCAAAAGTCTGATTTTGTATTCAGCCTTAGGAGGGTTATGGTATTGGGAGATTTACTGATAAGATAAAGCTAAGTGAGTAATGGAAGTTCACTGTTCTCACCATTGTTACTTTGGTTAGGTGTGTGGCACATTGGCTGCCAGGGGGCGGGGTGATGTGAGAGACATGTTGTTGTGTTTACATTGTATGAGAATGCAATGACTTGACCTAGTATGAAACACGTGGTTTGTGAGGTGAACTGTAAGCGTGCTGGTCAAGGACTGAGAGAATAGCTGCTATAAATGTACGGGTTCAAGAGGCAACCGGGGTTGATTGCAGTTGATTGCATACGAGCTCCTTAGGTAGTTGATTGTACAGTTGATCACAGTGAATTGTATATAGTGATTAAAGACAGTTGTTAACCAGACCACAGTGTGTTAAAAACTTGTCTCTTGACTAGCCATAAGTTCTATTACATGGTGTCAGAAGTGTTGGACCTCAAGACTATTTGAAGTACTGACGCCATAACCTATTACATGGTGTCAGACATGGGCGTCGCTAGGAATTTTTCCGGGGGGGGGGCAAAAAAAAGTTTTTTTAATTTAACTGACAATGCCATACAGGCATACAGGTTCAATTTTCATTAAATTCAAGATAAGTATAACAGTAATTATTTATATTGACATTGCCAGATTTTTTTTTACCTGGAACGACACTTGCTAAAATAAATTTACTGACTGAATATGTTTTTTAAAAAGTATTATTCATCTGTTTTAATGTTCTTAGAATATAAATAAATATTTTAAAGAAATTTTTATTTTTTATTTCGTTACTAGACTAGATGTTTGATTCCTATTTTGTTTGTTTTTAAGTGAGAAAATTTCATTTCACATCTTACTGTGACAACACGGCAAGTAGGGCTCTAGATAAACAAAACGGATGTATCCTACCAAGATTATGTAGCTTCAATGGCCGAAAAAAGCCTTAGAAATTAATAAGACTTACAAATTAGCGCTGTAATAGCTAAAATACAACATATAATAATGCATTTAATAAATTATAAACATAAGTTCTCACGAGAAAATTAAATTTTGCTGTGAAATAATATACGTGTAGAAACTGCAAGATTACCAAAGATGGATATCAGAAATTTTTTTACAGGCTCAGTAGAGCAATCGCACGATTCCGAAATGCCGTTATTAGAAGATTTTGGGGCGTCTGCAGCATCTGAATTATCATTGCTATTGAGAAAAACAGTACAAGTTCAACAGCCAGACACAACTGAAGCAATTGTTTCTAATGTGATTATCGCTGACACTTCTTCATTTCCTAAATTGGATATTGGAAGGTATGTCTTGACACACGACCTGTCAAATGAGTTGAAATTGCAGCTGATTCGTGATGGAAACATAGTTTTTAGATATGCATGGTTATCAGACTATTCACCGTGGCTTGTATACTCACGAATGTTAAAAGGTGCCTTTTGCAAATATTGCATGTTGTTTCCGCAAAAAATAATTCGAGGAGTTCAGGGGGCATTTGTCATCAAACCATGCACAAAATATAAAGATTTCAACGAAGATGCACGTAGCCACATGCAAAGCACATGGCGCAAAGCACATGGCACAAAGGCTCTCATGAAGATGCAAGCAATTTTGTTGCATTATTGGAAGCCAAAGCAGTTTCTATAGATGAGCAGTTGAACTCATCATTTAGAAGAAAAATTCAAGAAAATCGCAACAAACTGGGTCCCATCATTTCTACTATCCTATTTTGTGGGATGCATGATTTAGCACTTCGTGGAGAAGAATTAAATTCTGGTAATTTTTGTGACCTTTTAGAGCTTCGTGTTGAATCTGGAGATGAAGTTCTTGGTAATCATTTGTCAATTGGTTCTTGTAATGCCAAGTATATCTCGGCAACTACGCAAAACACTATAATCGAAATTTGTGGGTCTCTCTTGCGTGAAGACATTGTTCGTGAAGCAAATAATTCAGTAGCATTTTCTATACTTGCCGACGAGACAACTGACATTTCAGGCATTGAGCAGATGTCACTTGGTGTTAGATTTGTGAAAGAACAAAATGGGAAAATGATGGTCACAGAAGAATTCCTGGGATATATTCCAATTGTCGATAGAACAGCTAAAGGTTTAGCCAACACCATCATTACAAATTCATTAGAATTTGGAATAGATATGACAAAGCTTGTTGGTCAAGGATACGACGGATGCTCTACAATGGCAGGTAAAGAAGGAGGAGTCCAAGCAATAATTCGAAAAAAATACCCAAAAGCAGCATTTGTACATTGCAGTTCACACAAACTAAATCTTGTCGTGAACGATTTAAATAATGTGAATGCTGTACGAAACACAATAGGAACAATTAAGTCAATATAGTGTTTTTCCGAGAAAGTAGTCAGCGAAGAAAACTAATTCCAAATGTCCCTTTGCTATGTGAAACTAGATGGACACATAAATATAAAAGCTTGCGGATTTTTGCTGAAAATGTGACAGAAATTGTTAAACAACTGGAATATTTAGAAGAATCTGGAAAAAGCAAGCAAGTTACACATCAGTTACTTTGTGCTGTAAGAACTCCTACATTTGTTGTTTGTTTAGTTATTATACAAAAATATTCATCAAAGCTAGAAGCTGTGACCCAAAAATTGCAGCCAGTGCATTTAGATTTACTGGAAGTACAAAATAACATTGAAGAATTGTTGACTACATTAGCTGTTGATCGACAGAATTGTGATGAGAGGTATAAGGAAATCTTTAGAGTTACAAACGCTGTTGCAGATGACATTGGTGTCGACATTCAACCTCCACGACAAGCTGGAAGACAAATGAACAGGGAAAATCCAAAAGTTGATTTAACTGAAGATTATTTTAGAATAACTGTTTTTATACCTTAACTTGATTCTATTATATCATCGCTGGAAACTCGTTTTTGTGTGGAAAATAAACCAGCATTTTCACTTTTAGTTTTGCATCCCTTTTTGATGACAAAACTAGAAAGACTCGCATTTAAGGCTCAAGCCAGAACTATTGCTGAATATTACACATTTGACAATTTAATCAAGGAGAGTGAAACCTGATATGATTTATGGAAATATAAAACTAGTAAAGGGGAAAAAACAGAAACAATGACTCTATGTGAGGTTTTAGATGAAACCAATTTTTTCCCCATGATTAAGATGGCTTTTTTGACAGCATTGGCTCTTCCAGTAACAACATGCACAATCGAGAGATCATTTAGCCTCTAAGACGAGTAAAAACGTGGATACACTCAACAACTGGTGATGATCGTTGATCTGGTCTTTGTATGATGAGTATCCACAGAAAAACAATATCTCAAAACAAGGAAAAATGTATAGAAAATGTTATCAATCGATTTGGACAAATACCAAGACGTTTACAATTTTAGTTCCAGGATAAATAGTTTAAAATTACAATATTTTTGCTGTATCATATCAGTGTAATTTATAATTTTATACTCTAGTTTATTAGTATAGTAACTGTAATGTAACTGTTCGACACTGAAACCATTATTTTAGAAATTACAAAAATGTAATCAGTTATGCTTGCAGATATAATTCTTTTTTTATGTTTGAAATATGTACAATGTCTTCAATGTAATAAACTTTCAGGAAATTTAGTTCAGTTTTCTTGTAACAAACCATTATTTTAAAAATTACAAAAATGTAATCAGTTATGCTTGCAGATATAATTCTTTTTTATGTTTGAAATATGTACAATGTCTTCAATGTAATAAACTTTCGGGAAATTTAGTACAGTTTTATGGTAATATTTAACAACTTTATGACATTTTTATGAATTTTTCTCAAATGTGGAAATGTCCCCCTTGCCTATGCCCATGGTGTCAGATGGACCGACTCCACCCGCCACAACCACTGGAGCTACATGGAAACATTGCTGCCAACTGGAAGAGATTTAAGCAGTCTTTCCAGATATACAAGATAGCCAGTGGACTCGACACAAAAAGCAAAGAAGTGCAGAGCATGACACTGCTGCATGTAATAGGCCAAGAAGCGGTAGAAGTGTACAATACATTCCAATGGACTGGACAGGAATGTGACGATTGTAACACAGATTTTCATTCAGTGAAGTGCTTATTACGAAAATTCGAGAATTATTGTTTGCCAAGAAAGAATGTTACAGTCGAGAGACACGTGTTTTTCCGCAGAAAGCAAGGCGAGGGAGAAAGTTTCGATAATTTTATAACAGACCTTAAACTTTAAGCAGGCAAATGTAAATATTGTGGAAAAATAAATGAGCCTAGAAAATGTCCTGCTTATGGCAAGTTATGCAACAACTGTGGAAAATTGAATCACTTTTCTGCTGTATGCAAGTCAAAACGGGTAAGAGTTGTCAACCGTCAACTGAAAGATCACGTGGACTATAGTCAAACATTCTGCTTAGGAAGTGTGTCCACGCAACACGCAACAAGTGATGAATGGAGGGAAATCGTTACGCTTGAACAAAGGCCAGTGATGTTCACACTGGACACGGGCGCACAAGTAAACATTCTGCCACACAGATTGTTTAGTCAACTAAGAATAGGAAGAATGCAGAAATCAACAGCAAGGCTCACTACATACAGTGGGGAAACATTGCCTGTTGTAGGCAAAACATCAATCAAATGCTCTGTGAAAGACAAGACAGAGGTGCTGGAGTTTCAAATAGTCAAGACGCAATCAAAGCCTATCCTTGGTCTGCAAAGTTGTCAGAAATTGAAACTTATTGAAAGAGTGGATGTCATTGAAGATGATACATTGTCTAAATATGCAGACGTATTTAGTGGTCTTGGTTCAATGGAAGAAGACTACTATATAAAAATAATAAAACATTTTTAAAATCTTTTTTAAAAAAGGACACGCTTTTAACCACTTCTGACATCAACACATTGAAATTACTTGTATCCCTCTAGTGCGAATTGTTTATATAACTTGAATGTGATAGTTATAATCTCTTATATATGAGACAGAACTAACTGTATTGTTAATGTTCATCGCGCTACAAACATTTACAGACTGAAACGCGCTGATCTCACTTGATGTAAAAACACGGGAATTTGGTAAACGAGGGCTGGATTGAAACCAGTGAGCCGTGGAGGTCAACTCTAGCAGACGACTAAACATTTTAAATAGAGATAAATAGAGATAAACTAAAAATCGATTAATTTAATTACGGTACATTCGATCTATCTGAAATTTTTATACAATGCATTGTCATCCAAGATCTATCTGTGGTAAAATTTTCAGATCTCTGGGACCATCAGAAATGGTTTAATTTTACGTTACAAGATTTGACGGAAGGATGGATGGAAAATACAACATACAAAAAGTGTGAGTTAAATAAAAGCGTGTAAAAATTGATAAAAATGTCAAGCCAGTAGTCCATGCTGCTAGAAAAGTTCCTGCAGCGTTGCGAGATAATCTCAAAAAAGAACTTGAACGCATGGAAATAGAGGGAGTCATTGAGAAAGTTGATCATCCTACATCATGGGTCAACTCACTAGTCATTGAGAAAAAATGTGGCGGTTTAAGGATCTGTCTTGACCCAAGAGACCTTAACACTGCCATTCAAAGAGAACATTATCAATTACCAAAAATTGAAGAAATAGCTAGCAGGCTAAGTGGCAGCAAGATTTTCACTGTGTTGGATGCAGCTACAGCATTTTGGCAAATTAGGCTCAACAAGAACTGTACAGATCTTACAACGTTTAACACGCCTTTTGGATGGTACACATTCTTGAGGCTTCCATATGGACGAAATTCATCAGCAGAAGTATTTGCTAAAAGATTCCACCAAGCTTTTGATAACATTCCAGGTGTTGAAACTTACATGGACGAAATGCTGATATCTGGAAGAACGAAAGAAGAGCACGATGCAAGACTGAAGAAAGTTCTTGACATAGCGAGAAAGAAAGGCATCAAACTGAAACCATCTAAATGCAGTCTTCGAGTCAAAGAAGTTAAATTTGTTGGTCATATCGTAACAGATGGTGGAATAAAACCAGGTAATTCAAAAATTGAAGCTATACAATCAATGCCTTGCCCTTCAACAAAGAAAGAATTAGAAATATTTCTAGGAATGATAAATTACTTAGGAAAATTTATCGCAAATTTATCACACATAACAGCACCTTTAAGAGACCTGTTAAAACAGGACAAAGAGTGGTTATGGTTGGAACAACACCAGAAAGCAGTGGATCAGTTAAAAAATGTAATTACATCAGCCTCAGTGCTAGCTTTTTATGATGTCAAAAGACCAGTCAAGGTGATCCAAGAAACGTTCTTGTAGTTTTCATTAATGTTAAGAATGGCTTCTACAAGCTAGGAACAGAGCTTGTTGTTCTCAAACAACTGTATTCCAGAAGCGAGTTTTCCATTGTACATGAGAAACTACTCACACTAGAATAATCGTGGGCACAGAAAAAAATCATTACGAACCGTCGCGTCTTTCCAATCACTGACTGATGGCCAATGCTACACTCAAGGAAATTGCAGTACTAAGTGTGCAACAAATAGCTGCAAATGTTTGAAGAATAAACGATAATGCAATTCAAAATGCCATAAAAGTTCATCCTTTTGTATTTAGTGATAACAGAAAGAAATAGTTTACTATGCTGTGTAAGTGTCCCTTTTGTAAATGATTTTTATCATTTGTAATTAACAATGGTGATGGGACGATTAATCGGAATCGTATTGGAATAATCGGAATATAAGGATTTTTCCAAAGCATCAGGAATCGTTATCGAAGCTGAATAATTCAGAATTCAGACCCTATTCCGATAACAAAACAATTCTTAACTGATTAACTACCACAAGCCGTTCCCAGTGCCAAGGTAATCTTTCATTTACTTTTCAGCAGCAAGTATTAAAATTAAAACAGAAATATCAAGGTATCTAACATTTTAACTGATTACAAACAATGAGAATCCTCTTACTGACTCTTAGCTGGTGGAAAGCGAACAGAGAAGAACTTCCAAGTTTGGCACTCCTCTGAAAAAGTATTTATGTGCTCCGCCTTCTTCAGTAGAGAGCGAGATAATTTTTAGATTGAATAGAAAGAGGTCAGACAACACACTGAATAGCAAGAGGTCAGATTAAAACAGCAGATTTGCATGCTAAGAGCTAGATCTACCCGTTTGTCTTGGCGCTTAACAGTTTTTGTCAATTTGTTTATTAAAAAAATAAGTTAATACAAGAGGTGATGACACACAGCCCATTATTGACTCACTTCAAATGGTCAGTAAAGCCGTTTGTGTTGGCCACCTTGTGCTAGTAGCTTTAAACTAGTACTCCAATACTTTCAAATACTAGGTTCAATGAAATCAAGCAGCTTCAGTCCACATAGTGGCCTTACTTTTATACTGTTTGAATCATTGTTTCAAATCAACACGACAGTAGCCGTCCATCAAACAATAAACTAAAGCAGCTTCGGTCCACATAGTGGCCTTACTTTTATACTGTTTGAATCATTGTTTCAAATCAACACGGCAGTAGCCGACCATCAAACAATCAACTAATTAAGCAGCTTCAGTCCATATAGTGGCATTACTTTTATACTGCTTAATTCAGTTTTATGGACAAAAGTTCTGTAAAAAGTACAGACTATAATTCAATTGGTATCTTAAATTAGTGATGGGCCTTTATTATAAATTGTTGTAGAGAATCCCTATTGAGGATGAACGACTATCAGGAGGCCTGAGTAGAAAAAAAAAGGGGGGGGGGCAAAAACAAACGAATTTGATTGACACTAAAAGTGATTTAAATATATGAAGGCTGTATGATATTACATCTCTAAATAATAACACATTTTATAAATGAACATGATGATATGGTAAGTATAAAAACCAGATTCATTTAACGCCAATGAAAATGAAGGAGAGTTGTTAGTAGATCTGCTGTTACAATAAATATGTGATGAGATCATTTCTTAGACCAAATGGACACATGGTATATGGGTGGACACGTGGTATATGGGTGGGCACGTGGAATATGGATGGACACATGGTATATGGGTGGACACATGGAATCATGTTTTCTTTAGATGCACAAGTCATGTAACAAAAAGAGGCTACTCTGTGACAAGCTAGAACTCAAATGCTTGAGGTGAAGTTACAAAAGAAATGGTTTTATGTTATAATTATGAAGGATAGATGACATATTACAATGCCACTATGCCTTATGATGAGTGTGTATGGGTTTCAATAATGACCCACTTGAAAAATATGTGGATGAGAAAGAGAGTGGTTATGGAAGCCATGCCAGATCAAGTTGACTAACCCTAAGAGAGGTCTGGTTTATAAACAAACATTCAAAGTAGTCCTGACGGCGAGTACATGTTTAAACTCAATTATCAGGATCATTTAACCAAGCTTGTATTATTGCAACCTCTTAAATGCAAAACAGCAGAAGAAGTTGCTTACCAGCTAATTGATGTCTTCATCACAATAAGGGCTCCAAGCGTGCTTCAATCTGACAATGGGAAAGAATTTGCGAACCAAGTTGTAAATGAACTAATGAACATGTGGCCTGAACTAAAACTGGTACACGGAAAGCTGAGGCATAGTCAAAGCCAAAGTTCCATCGAACGTGCCAAGCAAGATGTTCAGAATATGTTGATGATATGAATGCAGACAAATGAATCAAAACATTGGGCTGAGAGTCTATGATTTGTTCAGTTCATGAAAACCAGTTATTTTCACCGAGGCATTCAGCAGTCGCCATATGACGCCATGTTTGGCTGCAAAGCAAAAGTCTGGCTGAGTGCCTCAAACCTGCTCAAAGAGGTGATCTATAATTTAGCTACAAAGGAAGACCTTGAAAACTTCCAGCAAGAAATTGAGGATAATACAAATTCAGGGACTGTCCCCAGAAATGGAAATGCTGCCGTGCTGATATAGTGGAAAAAACATGTGTATGTGTGTGAAAAAGAGTGTAGTTCGGCCCATTCTTGCGAATCCTGTGGCAAGAGATGTGCATGCAATTTGTGTTATCTGCAGAGAACCAGACGAAGGATGCTGGGGTTAAAATAACTTGCAGACTATCTCATTATAAACAAGAAATCGGGAAGAAGAGGTCAACATCTCACAACAGTTAGCAACGTCAAGCTGTTAAGATGCTTAGAAACTCAGATGCAAAATTCCCACCAGTGAAAGTTTAAGATAACGTCCGCGTTCGTATACCAGATGTTGACAGAGGTAGAGCCAAACAAGTTAAGAGAAGAAAGGATGACTTCCAACAAAGCAAAGACCCGGAGGACGGTTTCCAGGCAGAGAGGGAAATCAACCTACCCAAAAATGTCAAACTAAAATTGACAAATTTGTCTCTGCAAATGAGGTAGAAAAGAGAATGCAGGAATGGTCTATCTTTGTAGAGACTGCCAAGTTTATGTAAGAATCATCTCAGACTATTTTATATGGACATAAATATATATATATACATTTTTTAAGTGTCACTTCATTGCAACATTTTTTAAAAATTATTTTTAAGGTAATAATACCAGTTTATTTAGTTTTATTAAGTTTAATTAAAAATATATTCAAGCAAACGTATTATATATGTATGTGTAAATTATTAATAAAAAATTATTTATGGCGGCGGGTTCTATGAGGGACCATTATTTGCATTATCCGACAGTTGCTCACTCACAGTTTCAAGCTGTTGCAGAGTAAGTAAAACATTAAATTTTAATTATTTGTGAAGCCATTATGTGGAATATGGATGACATATATCATTGACTAATAATCAACTGTAATTTTAATGTATTACTTTATCAAGTTACTTTTACTTTCTACAGATAGTGCATTTCCAAATTATATGATAATAAATAATATTGAAATTAAACTCTTGGTTTTATGTTTTTATCTTTTTTTAGTAATACAGCCAAGAGATCTACATACAAATGCATTACTGTACATGGCCGTACGCGGGGGGCTACAGCGGATTAAAAGGGGGGGGGGCTAAACGGGCTAAAGCCAGGGGCCCCCGATGATTTAGGGGCCCCCAAAATTATTATTTTCTATAATTAAAGTGGGCAAATGTTTGCATGAAGCCTTGAAAATATAAATAAATTAATACAATCTCATCTACTTATCATGAGAAAATGTCGAAGAGTGTGAAATACCAGAAATCGTCATCATTTTTAATAATATCTAGGGAAACCTAGCTTTAGAAAAACAATCGACTTCTATTTAGTTTGGAAAACTTACGACAAAAAACTTTGACATAGTAGAGCATAATTCAATAATCGAATTTTTAACCAACTTCCAAGTTAGTACACTGTTTACGCGTTTCGACGCTTGGACCTACAGACAGACTGCATTAAGAAGTAGATATTCGAATAAATATGTAATTAAATACTAGTAACGTACATACTCGTTCTAAAGCCGACTTTTTGGGGGAAAATGTAGGGGGGGGGGCTTTCGAGAGGGTTATAGGTGATTTCTGTATGTACATTAAATATCGGTGTCCCTAATTAACCTGAATTACATGTTGCGTTCCGTTATTAGCTAAATACCATTCATTCCTGTTGAGCGATTCATCAAGTTAATACCAATTAAGTCCCATACTGGATCAGGAATTGCCCAAATTATTTATAATATTTTGGAAGAAATCGACATTCAAATTCAAGATTGCCGTGGACAGTCATAAGACAATGCTGCAAGTATAAGTTGGAAGTAAAACTGAGTCCAGACTATCCTTCGTGAGAAGTGCAGTGTTGCTCATTATGTGCCGTCCACAGCTCATTCCCTTAATTTGGTTGGGAAAAGTGCAGCAGAAGGTTGTCCTGCTGCAACCAGATTTTAACAGAAATATTTTTACTTATTTTTTAATTCTGCAAAATCTTTATACCTGGCTTGTTGCATCTATTCATCGTTGACAGGGTCTTCAAAAACAATCGAAAATTTTACATGTTAACAAAGTCTTGTCTGACACAAGATGGTCAGCCCGACATGATGCTGTAAGATCTGTTAATAAATAATACCATAAGAATATTGCAGGACTGGAAGAATTGGCAACTGACGACAATCAGCCGCCTGACAGTCGACTTGAAGCATTTCGGAAGGAACTTGAACAACTGAAACTCACTATTTTACTTGAAATTTGGGACATAATTTTAAAATGGTTTCAGAAAATGAATGCATCCCTTCAAGATACATTTGTTGAAATATCTTCTTGAGTTTGTTAAAAGACAGCGTTCTGAATTTGATTTCTATGAAGAAAAAATAAAGGATATGTCCGTGGAGAAATAGTATAAACAATCTTCAATGTGATTAAAGAAAGAGAAAGTGCCATCTTGATGAAGAGACATCAGCCGAAACAGTATGTTCTCGGAGACAAAAATTCAAG
>CALYLW010002301.1:0-56517 GCA_944989445.1 Ampullaceana balthica | reverse complement strand
ACAATATACTCGTTCTAAAGCCGACCTTTTTTGGACAAGATCTGGGGGAGAAATGTTGGGGGGTCGGCTTAAGAGCGGGTCATAGGTGATTTCTGCATGTACATTGAATATCGGTGTTGTTATTGTAGACCATCAAGGTTCTTTTCTACAGTCTACAAGATTCGAATACTCTACCAGAAGCTATACAATATTATTAAACATCTGCACTTACCTTATTTATTCATTTTATTTATTAGTGTGAATGTTTTAATAATTTTTTTTTACAAATTTTGTTTTCAACAACGAATTTTAATGTGCGCGCTTTCGCCACTGTTTACCAAAGAAAAGAAAAAACGGTAACAAATAGCACAAAGACAACGATAGGCAGTACAAAGTAAACAATCATAATGACCGATTTAGCTTGTAGTTTTAAAAAAAAATTGTGTACCATTTCGTTTACGCTGTCCTATTATTTTTTTGGGGTCGGCTTATGAGCGGGTTACACGGGTATAAACGGTAAACGTTTCAGGTCTCACGGGATAGTCCGTGCTACGTCAAAGGTCGGAGTTAACTAAGGAGGTTGAAAGGTCCGAGATGGTAGTAAACTGTGGGGCTGAAAAGTTCAATATGAGAGTAAAGTGAGGGACTGGAAAGTCAGAGATGGGGGTAAACTGAGAACAGTTTCGAAGACATTCTTGACACTCCCTTTGAAGCATCCATCTCCTTATTTTTGTTTTTGTTCTTGAGAATAGTGCAAATCGTTGATCCTTGTTCTCGCTTTTCAATGATTTTACGTTTCATTTCAACATTTATTTGTTTCTCTCTTATGATTGTCTTCTTGTGTGGGTTTTTTTCCCCAAGACATTTTAGCACAGGTTATTATTACACATTAAAAAAAATTAAGAATACTGTCTGAATTCAAAATTTGTAAAAACGGGTGATACCCACACGAAAACAATACGCTAACAGACCGAGTGCTAAACACATACTTACCAATGCATCGGGGCGGAAGTGCCGGCTTACAAATGAATTTCCAGGAAAAAGGGACTTTCCCTTTCTGCGTCACTCGTTATGCGAATTTTGCGCTCGTCGTTAAGGGAGCAACTTTTTCAAATTTTTTTCCTCGTCATGCAAATTACTCGTTATGAGAGGTGATCGTTATGAGAGGTTCCACTGAAAATATCCAACCAATGCTACGACTATAATTAGAAGTCTTCGTTTACATTATTGTACATCCCATCTGGTGCAGAGACGATGGGGTCAATGTTCCCTTTTAAGCAGCGTGGCTGCGTGATGGCGCAGATATATGACCGACGCTGAGCAGAAGTTTAGAATTACCGCGCAGCAAATTTTTTAAAATTTTGCACACTCAAAATGGACGATGTGCAGCTTTGCACACGAGTTTTTTTGTTTTTTGTTTTTACTTTGCACACGCACCAACGAACATTAGAGGGAACACTGGATGGAGTAGGCACTACCTTATGAGATTTTTTTCATGTTTGCAGAAATCTATTGACAGAAAAATCCGGGGTATTTAATGGAACCAGATTGATTTGGACATTAGTAAAAGATCCGTGAATTCTGTAAGGACTTATTTCAACAGATATGTGTTAACTAGATACGACCCGCGGCGTAGCATACGCCGCAGACTTCCTCATAGATAGTGCAAATAACGGGGGTGGGTGGGGGGAAGTAGGACACAAACAGCACAACGAAATGAAAGCAAAGCGAGTGAACGTGGGGGGGCCGCCGACGCATTGTTGGTCTGGAGACATGCACACTGCGGTTGTTGTTACCTTCCCCCCCCCCACCTCCATCCTGCACCACCATCACTTGCCAACCATAAACTGCGATTGGTCGACCCTAGCAAGGGTCATTCGTCATGATTATTTGTACACGTCATGTGCTTATATTATTATCTCTATCTATAGATTCTACGTTAAGTTTGAGTCAGCTAGTACTGGAATCGACCAAAACGAAAATGTGTGCATTGCTTTATCATGCTAAAATATGTTTTCAAACGTATTGTTACTTCTGTAGTTGTGTTGCAAAACCTCGTTTAGAAATACGTAATATAACGCAATGAGATTAGACGTGGTCCTGTCTGACAAATGTCACAACCTATTATTTAACATTCATTGCACTGCCCGAAATCCCATATAAGTGAAGGGCAACAAAAAAAAATATAAATAAATATAGGCCAAGTGCAGTAGAGATGCGCCGTGCATAACACCACGAGAATCGCCGATCGGGCCGGGGGGGTATAGGGGGTGGTAAAAGGTGGGTGGGGGAGGAGAGAGATGGCAGAGGATGATAAAACTTCCTGGGATGCACTTTAACCTTTGAGGAAATTTTGGTTACCACGACCCTGTCTCAGGGAAAATAAAAACATTGTCTTAGGAGATGGTGACATCTGATGTGTACGTAAGCTATATGGTTTTATGTGTGTACGTCTATTGTGTACACATCAAGCTGAACGCTATATGGCCTTTAGTGTACGTGTGTTGTGTACATATTTAGCTGTACGCTATATGTGTGTACGCCAGTGTACGCCTGTTGTGTACATATTTAGCTGTACGCTATATTGTCTTATGTGTGTACGTGTGTTGCGTACATATTAAGCTGCACGCTACATGGTCTCATTTGCGTACGTCTGTTGCGTACATATAAAGCTGAATGCTATATGGTTTTATGTGTGCGAGTCTGTTGGGCATACCTAAGGGATTGGGGTAGATATTAGGGATTACATGAGAGGATTTGGGAATGTGTAGGGATATACATGTAGCATCTATTTTTAAATCCTTTATATTAACTCGTGGCGTCTGCTAGATTGCTTGATGCCTTGATTGTTTGTTTGCCGAAAATATTTTTGATAGATTTTAACCCACTTCCCCATATGCTAGCGAGCTGAAAATTTTTCAGGCAGACTCGTGCCGATGATAAAAATGATCTATCAAAATTTCAGATCGATCGAATGTACTTTAATTAAATTAATGCATTGTTTGATTATCTCTATTTATCTCTATGTAGCATGTTAATTTTTGTGCTAGAGTGTCGCAGTGCGCATTATTTTGAACAACCTTTTTAATATTTTCCGGTTGCGCGGGGCGGTGCGTATTATATTGACGATACTTTAAAAAAATATATTCCCGATCTGTAAATGTTTATGAGAGGGGAAAAGTCTGGTCACCAATCGCTTGACCGAGCTCAGCGTGACACGTAAAATGTAAACAAAAGCACGCCGGTACTTCGATGGGTCGCGTCAACGCGTCAACTCAAACTCTCACGTGGAAAAAAACCAATAACAAACAGTGAATTTGAATTACATACGTTATATAAGGATACACTAAAAATGCATTAATTTAATTACGGTACGTTTGATCGATCTGAAATTTTGATACGATGCATTGTTAGGTGAGACGGGTCCGTGTGCCAAGTTTCAGCTCGATCGGATCACGGAAAGTGGGTCATTTTGTACTAGTCTTATATTAGCTTGCTTTGTAAGTTTAATCGGAACCGTCCGTCCAACTATTTGTTTATAATTTTTTCACGTGCCCAGTTCATGCGTTGACGCCAACCGTCACTGTTCACACCCCCTACCGTCCCTGCGCCCAGGGGAGATAAAAACCAGGGGAGATAATTCTGTTTCAGTCTGTAAATGTCGCGTTTGAACATAATCACTACTTTTAGTTATGTCTCATATATAAGGGATTTATAGTCAAAAGTTAAGCTGGCTTTGCACTTACTGTAAAATGCGTAGACTAAAAAATAGAAAATTAGTGCATTTTTAATATAAGACTAGTTTTTAAAAAGTGTTTTTAAGGTTAATTATTACTTTTGTTTTTCCGCCCGCCCAAGACAGAGAGACAGACAGAGAGAGATGACGACAGAACGACTGAGAGACAGAGACGGCCGTGAAGTTAATATAAGGGATTTAAAAAAAGAATTGTGAACACATGTTAAAATAGTCTCTTTCTTTCTCTCACCCTCCTTGTCTATATATCTCCCTCCCCATCGCTCTCACACCGTTCTCCTTCCTTGTACCTGTCTAGCTTTACTTTTATATCTCCTACTATCCCCTTTTCTATCTCTTTTTAAAAGTGTCTATCCCCTGCTTTCTCCTTCTCACCTCTCCATCTCCCTTCATCTCTTTATGTTTCACTTTCTTTGATCATCTCTCTCTCTCTGTCTCTGTCTCTCTCTGTGTCTCTCTCTGTCGCTCTCTCTCTTTCTGTCTCTCTCTCTGTCTCTCTCTCTGTCTCTCTCTCTCTCTTTCTGTCTCTCTCTCTCTCTTTCTGTCTCTCTCTCTGTCTCTCTCTGTGTCTCTCTGTGTGTCTCTCTCTGTCTCACTCTCTGTCTCTCTCTGTCTCTCTCTCTCTCTCAATCTCTACTTTTCTCATCTTCCTTTTTTCTGTCTAAACTTTCTTTGTTTTTCCCCACAATCTGTCTGTCCTTCGTGGCATCTCTCTTCCCCTCACTAACTTCCTTGCAGAAACCCCCCCCAACCCCCTCCAATTGAAAAATCTCTTCAAACCTACAATCGTGCCCCCCTCATTAATTTCCTAGCCCCCCCCCCACACCTTTCCTCAACCTAATATTCTTCCCAGCAATTTTGATGAGTCGTCGCCATCGAATGACCTGGTCGCCCAGTCCCTTGTGCGACTTTTCTCTCCACACCTGTCCAGTGCCACGAGGAGACGCTGACCGCGCCCCATTCACGGCTGACCACTGGGACACTGGCCCTTGTCCCCCAGTTGTTTGACACCAGTGTCCCTCTCCCTCCCTTCCGACAGAAGACGGCGGGTCCCTCGGACAGATGTTTCGGAAGATTTAGTCCGACCACGGAACCGTGGGAACCAGGGAATCCCCCTTTATAAACCGTATTACCCGACGTGCCTTGAAGTCATTGTCTTTGTTGTTGCGGCAACGGCCTTGAACTCCCCGCTTCCGGTCATTCTTCTGTGTGACAAGTGGTGGTCAGTCAGATGACGTATGTGTGGTTTGATATTCCACCTGATCCGGGAAGTGGTCAAACTGTAAAGAAAATACTACTATAATCATCTGGTTAGTAGTCATGTTACTATTAAAACATCCTGCAATAATCTTGTGTTTACCTGTCCTGCATCTATAAAACACTTATTATTATAATCTTTTGGGGACTTAATAACTTATCCCAAAAAGATTGATGTAGGAGCATCAAATATTAAACAATATAATTTGCAATTGTCACGCAAGTAGTGTCTGTCAGTCCTGACGCAACTAATTTTAGAAAGCAGGGAAAACCAATTTACTGCACCAATGCATCAAAAGGTGTGCAAATTAAAGATGCGCTGTAAAAAAATATAAGACGTCATTGTTTTCGCTCATATTTTAATTATGGAAAAGGGATCAATGTAAAAAGAGGATTTTATGATGGTTAATTATAAAATCAAGAAACCCCTATTATAAAATAGTTTGTTTACATTTCAGAAAATTTAATATTTCGTATTTATCAAACAAGGACAAGTTAGTTGGGCTTTTGAAAAAGGTCGGCGCCAAAAAAGTGCATTTTTTATAAAATAAATAGATTTCAGCTGAAAACTTCCGTCATTTTTGACGGGTGATACGCTAGTAACAATAAGATTGATGTAGGAGTATCAAATATAACAAAAGGATTGATGTAGTAGTATCAAATATAACAAAAAGATTGATGTAGCTGTATCAAATATAACAAAAAGATTGATATAGCAGTATCAAATATAACAAAAAGATTGATGTAGTAGTATCAAATATGACAAAAAAGATTGATGTAGCCAATGTAGCAGTATGCAGCAGTATCAAATATAACGCTACAGCTATCATTGGTTCAAGAAATTGACACTATAAAAAATTGTCATCAACCAGTGGTCAAAGTCTCAACGCTTAACCCTCTGGAACTAATATACTCGTTCCGTTAACGTAAGGCCACAGAAACAGTACATCGCTGTGAACTAATATACTCGTTCCGTTAACGTAAGGCCACAGAAACAGTACATCGCTGTGGGAATATTTGACAAATTATACAGATCATCATTCGGCCGTTCTTTATGTATTTTCTTTTTTTTAATGTCATGTTAATAATTTTGATAGTATCGATGGCAAGGCAAGTGGCTACCAGTGGCTACATTATTGAATGGGTGGGTGATCCCAACTTTCAAATTGCTTGCGGTTGTGAGTGGAGTAAACCCATTCAAAGCGGGGTTTTTTCCCTCTTATTTTAACGTTAAACAAATATTTACGCTTCGCTCTAACCCCAACAAATACACACTCACACACATTCACACACATGCTTAGAGAAATGGCGCCTTGTTTCACATGAGTGGAAACAAAAATACTTATTTCTTTGATGAAGAGATCAACATCAGTGCTTCTCAAACTTTTTAGTATAGCGGACAGACAGGAGTTTTTCAATTGCACGAGGGGACCGGTGCACTATTTTCCCTATACAGGCGTGGTAGCGACCAATGTTCCCTTTAAGCTGCGCGGCTGCGCGCAGATATCTGACCGACGACGCGCAGCAGTTAAGAGTTACCGCGAAGCAAATTTTGTAAAATATTGCACATAGAATGGATGCTGTGCAACTTTACACACAAGGTTTTTTTTTACTTTGCACACGGACAATGAACGTTAGAGGGAACATTGGTAGCGACATGACCACATGGCCTACAGCCCAAAAACATTTGGTATGTATTCGGTTTGTTGTATCATGCATGTCATCGCGGCGGTCCATAAATGACGTCACGCAACTTTGGCCGATTTTGACCCCCTCTTCCCCCCTCGACTCACCTCGTCACAAAAATGTAGACCCCCTCCTCACATATGACGTCACAAAGCGTTCACTCGCGCCCCCCTAAAAGTGGTATTTTCTATTTGAAAAATGAGAGTGTTTCAAATCAATTTTTTGTCATTTAAGTATCTGTTTAGTGTTAGGCGCAGTTTTAATAAATTGTAAACAATCAAATATTTGAGTGGAACTTTTATTTAAAGTTGCGCATTTTTGATGTGACGTCACATTTCTTAACACCCCCCCTCCCACTCGTCATACTTTGTCACAAATGGTCGACCCCCTCCCCCAACCCCCTAGGTGCGTGACGTCATGTATGGACGGCCCCAATCCAACATATTTGAACACAATGCTCCCTTGTCTTCACTGGTCTTGATGGTCGTGGGCTGTAACTACTTTACTTCACCCAACTATGTACTTCATGTCGTGGGCTGTCACTACTTTACTTCACCCAACTATGTACTTCTTGTCGTGGGCTGTAACTACTTTACTTCACCCAACTATGTACTTCATGTCGTGGGCTGTAACTACTTTACTTCACCCAACTATGTACTTCATGTCGTGGGCTGTCACTACTTTACTTCACCCAACTATGTACCTCATGTCGTGGGCTGTCACTACTTTACTTCATCCAACTATGTACTTCATGTCGTGGACTGTAACTACTTTACTTCACCCAACTATGTACTTCATGTCGTGGACTGGAACTACTTTACTTCATCCAACTATGTACTTCATGTCGTGGGCTGTCACTACTTTACTTAACCCAACTGTGAACTTTATGTCGTGGGACTGGAACTACTTTACTTAACCCAACTATGTACTTCATGTCGTGGGCTGTCACTACTTTACTTAACCCAACTGTGTACTTCATGTCGTGGACTGGAACTACTTTACTTAACCCAACTGTGTACTTTATGTCGTGGACTGGAACTACTTTACTTAACCCAACTGTGTACTTCATATCGTGGACTGGAACTACTTTACTTAACCCAACTGTGTACTTCATGTCGTGGACTGGAACTACTTTACTTAACCCAAATATGTACTTCATGTCGTGGACTGGAACTATGAATTGTTTTCTAAAAATGTTGCTTGAGAATAAAAGGTGTCAAATGTTCGGCCTCATTTTTATCAATGTTAAAAATATATATACATATAATAATAGTCATTGCGTGTCTCCCTGATTATAATCATGAGAGTAACAAAGTCAATTTTAATTAATGTTGATTTTGTTTCTACGTTCAAGTTAACAATCTTATGAAACATTAGAGACCGAAAAATAGCGAAAAATAGATATTTTTTTAAAATAAATATTTTTAATTTATTTATTTTGTTGATTTAGAGTTAACGGATAGGTACGAAAATAATTGAATTTCTTTGTCATTGTATCCCTAGATGTAGGGATCGAAGTGAAGTGGTGTGCCACTTACAGAATCAAGCGCTCTAGACAGAATACGCTACTTGCGGCTTGTTAGGAAGTATTTAAAGATAAATTTAATATATTTCTCTCTATGTTTCTGCAAATATAAATAAAAAGCAATATTTAAATTGTATTTTTTATTTGAATTTAACTTTCTGAAAACGTAATTAAAGTTACTAAAAATATTTTTTTTTAATAACACAATTTAATAATAATATGTCTCGCAGTAAGGTGAATTAAATTTCAAAAGAGTTTAAAAGAAACTAACAATTCTTATCAGGCACCTAAATTTTCTCAAGAACAACGCGGGGACGCGGTGGTCGAGTGGCAGCACACTGGACTGTCTTTCCCATGGTCACGGGTTCGAATCCGTGTGAAGGCAAGGGTTTGTTCCCGGGGCCTAGGGCCTCCCTGAGTCACCCCGCTCCGAATGGGTACCTAACTACTAGTTAGGCGGATGGGTAATGCGTGGAACCCACAAAGCCGTGGCCTGTGAATGCTGCATCGCTTGTCAACAGATCATCTGTCATGGTCTGTGGACGCAACTATCTTCTGCATAGAAGGAGCGTCTATATAGATAAGATAAGATAAATGTATTTGTACCGGTGCCTTGTGGTGCAGCGATTACGGGCAAATAAATTGTAATGCACATCAGATGCTACAATAAAATTTATTTTAAGATAAAGTTTTCTTTCTCACTGACAAAATTTAGCGACTATTTGTAAATATAACTGTATTATTTATGTATATTTGGATAAAAATTATGTCATCGAACAATTTGAAAAAGAATATTCTTAAGCAATTGATTGCTCATTTTTCATTTACTATCGTCTTCACTTCGTATCTAAATTTGTTGAAAACATTCGATAAAACATCGCTGCAACTAACAATGTGAGGTGTTGGGACACCAGCGTTATCCACACATAAAAAACCGAATTGAATATACGAAGAGTGATATTTTCAAGTGAGGCTAGAATGAATTCGTTGCACTAAAGAAACTTCGGTTTCATTCGTGTTTCAATTATCTAACTGTGAAGAAGAATCAAACTGTATTTGATGTTCAGAATTCATGTTTCTTATCTTTATAAATATAACCATTGGGCCTCTCTTTTTTTTACACGCTTTTATTTAAGTCACAATGTTTGTATGTTGTATCCATCCACCCTTCCTTCCATCATTCCTTCAAAACTTGAAACGTAAAATTATACCACTTCTGATGGTCCTAGAGATCTTAAAATTTTACCACAGATAGATCTTGGATGACAATGCATTGTGTCAAAATTTCAGATCGATCGAATGTACCGTAATGAAATTATTGCACTTTTAGTTTTTAATTTTTGTCTATATAAAATATTATCGTTTGCGTCAATGATCCATGCCTCAATTCGCCCTAGAGGGATACAATTATTATAACTTTAAAAAGTACTATCAACATCAAGTCTTGCTGGCCGAAATATAAGCGTGATCGATTGCCGACATGGGGGTACGAGGTTCAATTTTCAGTTAGGGGAAAATGTGTTTTTTTTTATTATACATATTTAGTGCAATTTCTATATGTAAATAAAAGCGTGTCCTTTTTAAAAAAAGATTTTTTTTACATTTAACTTTTTCAATATATAAATTGGGTTTAATATAATAAAAAGCTTCGGTATTAAATATCAACTTCATTCTCTCTTTTATCATTTTTATCATTTTGAAGTTTTGAAGAAAAAAAATCTAATTTTAAATTTTAATGTTTACATTTTACAACAAACAGCTATTGTTTGAGTTTGGGGGACATATCTTTAATAATTATGTGAAAATATATTTTTCCTACTTTTTTTTTGGAGTAGATTGAAGTGAACTAATCACAAAAATTTGGGGCATCTCTTACATTCTCAACGATCTGCGATTATTACTACGTATTGAAATAAATGCAGACTAATTTTCATTAAGACGTCAAACAAATCAATTCATGCTGTTTGTAAAATTAAAAAATTAATGTTTACAAACCAAACATTTTTTTTAAAAACTACGACGTGGTCAAAACTCAATTTTATTTGTTTGATTATAAAAACTAAATATTTATAATATTCATTACAATTTATTAAATATTTCATTGAAATCTATATAAAAATGTTATCTGTTCATTTAAATATAGTTTGTTATTTTTTAAGTCGGATATTTTGTTTATTTGCATCAGTTTACATATCTTTTTCTTTCCGCTCTTGATAATTTCTGCGGACCGGCAGCTGATGGAACGCGGACCGGCACCGGTCCGCCGACCACGACTTTGAGTAAGACTGATTATATTGTGTGAAAACTACGCCTCCACTACAGAAATTCTGTTGCCTAGAAACAGCTCGATATTCAGATTCAATTGTTTACTTGTCAGCTAAACCGTATCGTCAAATTCCCTCAGTCTGTGTGACAATGATACAAACCTACAATCATACAAACCTACAATTATACAAACCTACATTCATACAAACCTACATTCATACAAACCTACATTCATACAAACCTACATTCATACAAACATACATTCATACAAACCTACATTCATACAAACCTACATTCATACAAACCTACATTCATACAAACCTACATTCATACAAACCTAAAATCCCCGCTTACTTGCCATCAAGTTATAAAATAAGGGAAGGATCAGCCGCACAAAGACATCTCATGTAATCTCTTTTTTTTAAATTTATAGTCTCACAAATAGACTTCTTATCTAACTAGCCGGATTGCTTTAGTAGCATAACCCCAATCCCTCAACATCAATCAACAATCATATCAACAATCATATCAACAATCATATCAACAATCATATCAACAGTCATATCAACAATCATATCAACAATCATATCAACAATCATATCAACAATCATATCAACAATCATATCAACAATCATATCAACAATCATTTCAACAGTCATATCAACAATCATATCAACAATAATATCAACCTCCAATCAAACAACACTATCATCATCCAACAAACAAACAATCACCATCACGATCAAATGTCTGTTCTTCGGTACCCTGTGTCACAATTTTTTCACCGTAGAACCTTCTCGCCTCAGCTCCCACACCATAACCAACCTCGTAGCCCCCCCCCCAGCCCTACCAGAATTCACCAGCCTCTCCAATCCTTACAAGCTCTCCTTCCATACACCGCGTGCTGCCCACGATCCTGTTTGTGCCTGTTGCTGGACGATGGAAGATGTTTGTCAGACACATCGATCGGCCATTCCTTGAATCTAATAGTGTCCTTATTATTTCAAGACCCAGATTTTCTGACGGTGGGGGCCGAGTATCGATTGGTTTATTTCCCCTTAACACCGGGGTGTGATTGCACCAGGATTCGGCTACTTTCGGACTCGGTGTGTGTGTGTGTGTGTGGTGGTGGTGCGGAGGGGGGGGGTCAAAATTTTCTGACTGTCCTACGTAAACATGTGCACTCGGCAGTCTAATAAAGTCCATGTGAGCACATAGATTCTCGAAAGGAGCGATATCTGTGATATGTCGATGGAAGCATTTGAATGCAATGATCTATTTCAGAATGAGCTATTGACTGTGCTATGTCAATGCAAGTACTTGACTGCCATGTGCTATGTCAAATGAGCTATTGACTGTGCTATGTCAATGCAAGTACTTGACTGCCATGTGCTATGTCAAATGAGCTATTGACTGTGCTATGTCAATGCAAGTACTTGACTGCCATGTGCTATGTCAAATGAGCTATTGACTGTGCTATGTCAATGCAAGTACTTGACTGCCATGTGCTATGTCAAATGAGCTATTGACTGTGCTATGTCAATGCAAGTACTTGACTGCCATGTGCTATGTCAAATGAGCTATTGACTGTGCTATGTCAATGCAAGTACTTGACTGCCATGTGCTATGTCAAATGAGCTATTGACTGTGCTATGTCAATGCAAGTACTTGACTGCCATGTGCTATGTCAAATGAGCTATTGACTGTGCTATGTCAATGCAAGTACTTGACTGCCATGTGCTATGTCAAATGAGCTATTGACTGTGCTATGTCAATGCAAGTACTTGACTGCCATGTGCTATGTCAAATGAGCTATTGACTGTGCTATGTCAATGCAAGTACTTGACTGCCATGTGCTATGTCAAATGAGCTATTGACTGTGCTATGTCAATGCAAGTACTTGACTGCCATGTGCTATGTCAAATGAGCTATTGACTGTGCTATCTCAATGCAAGTACTTGACCTCCATGTACTATGTCAGAATGAGTTATTGACAGTGCTATGTCGATGTTAGCACTTGACCTTGAAACACTAGAGGATAGAAGAACCAAGAGTAAAGTAGTAATCATACATAAAGCAATTAACTCTAATTTAGAAATACAACACAAAGATAACTTAATACAACCCTCAGATAGACATAAGGATAAAAACACCTTTCTTATTCCGAATGCAAGAACAAACTCATACAAATTTTCGTTCTTCCCGTCCGGAATTCGGGCGTGGAATGGGTTGCCTGAAGAAACCAGGAAAGCCAACACTTTATCAACATTTAAAACTCTAATAAGAATGCAGGACTAAACACAAACCATAGATAAGCGTAGGACGCAATAATCTTCTGTATAGAAGGAGAGTCTGAAACAGATAAGATAAGATAAGATGTCAGAATGAGCTATTGACAGTGCTATGTTGATGTTAGCACTTGAGTGCCATGTGTTATGTATGTCAAAATAGGCTATTGACAGTGCTATGTTGATGTTAGCACTTGAGTGCCATGTGTTATTTATGTCAAAATGAGCTATTGACAGTGCTATGTTGATGTTAGCACTTGAGTGCCATGTGTTATGTATGTCAAATGAGCTATTGACAGTGCTATGTTGATGTTAGCACTTGAGTGCCATGTGTTATGTATGTCAAAATGAGCTATAGACTGTTCAAATGTGAACTTAAGGACTTCGATTATTAACTGTGTCAATTTTAGCATTGAACTGTGATGTGAAAAAAATAAGCAGTACATGGTGCCGTGTCAATGTGAGCACTAGACTGTGCCGTGTCAATGTAAGCACTAGACTGTGCCATGTCAAAGTGAGCACTAGACAGTGCCATGTCAATGTGAGCACTAGACTGTGCCATGTCAATGTGAGCACTAGACTGTGCCATGTCAATGTGAGCACTAGACTGTGCCATGTCAATGTGAGCACTAGACTGTGCCGTGTCAATGTGAGCACTAGACTGTGCCATGTCAATGTGAGCACTAGACTGTGCCATGTCAATGTGAGCACTAGACTGTGTCGTGTCAATGTGAGCACTAGACTGTACCATGTCAATGTGAGCACTAGACCGTGCCATGTCAATGGGGGCACTAGACTGTGCCGTGTCAATGTGAGCACTAGACTGTGCCGTGTCAATGTGAGCACTAGACTGTGCCGTGTCAATGTGAGCACCTGACTGTGCCTTGTCAATGTGATTTCTAGACTGTGCCATGTCAATGGGACCACTAGACAGTGTCTGTGTCAATGTGAGCACTAGACTGTGCTCCCAGAAGCCCGCGCCACCAGCCGACCTGCCGACAGATGCGCACATCCAGGCATCGTGGGAAAAGACGCTCGGGCGGTGGAATGAGGATAGACAGATCGGCGCACCAGGGGAAGACCAGCGATGGAGGAAGTTGCTCGTGCGGTTTACGAACACAGACACAAGTAGGCGGGGGATTTCTTAGTAGAAAAATAAATGGATGAGATTAGTTGGTAGAGGATTAGATAGGGTTTAAGAGAGAGAGAGAGAGAGAGAGAGAGAGAGAGAGAGAGAGAGAGAGAGAGAGAGAGAGAGAGAGAGAGAGAGAGAGAGAGTGGTGGGAGTGAGAGAGGGAGGGAGGAAGAGAAAGAGAGAGAGGGAGATACACAGAGGGAGCGAGAGAGGGGGGAAGAGGCAGATAGAGAGCTAGAGGAAAGAGAGATTGAGAAAGAGAGATGAGGGAAAGAAAGAGGGAGAGAGAGAGAGAGGTCGAAAAAGATAGCAGAAGAGAGAGAAAGAGAGAGGGAGTTGGTATGTGGGAGATCCAGAGGGGGGAACAGAGAGAGTGAGTTGAGAGAATTTAAGACAGGACGTCGTGAGAACGAGAGAGAAAGGGAAATTAAGAGGAATCTAAATATAGAGCCAGAGAAAAAGAAAGATAAGTAAGAGAAGGTAATTTGGTGAGGTTTTGAGGAGGATGCAGACATTAGCGTAGGCCACATGTAATACGAAAAGAGTTTAGAATCACAAAGATTCTTGGAATAGTTTAAACTTAACATCATTGCTGGATGTCTTTGCTAGACTGATGGAATAGTTGAAATTTATCATCATTGCTGCATGGATATCTTGGCTAGACCAATGGAAGAGTTGAAATGTATCATCATTGCCTGACATCTTGGCTAGGATAATGGAATAGTTGAAATTTATCATCATTGCTGGATGTCTTGGCTAGACTAATGGAATAGTTGAAATTTATCATCATTGCTGCATGGATATCGTGGCTAGACCAATGGAAGAGTTGAAATGTATCATCATTGCTGGGTGTCTTGGCTAGACTGATCGGTCACAAAATTGAGAGGGAGCTTTAGGTCTATATTACGCGCTAAATGGTAAAATATCGTTGAATGGTGTACGCTGGTTGTCAATAGATGGGGTGGTGTACACTGGTTGTCAATAGATGGGGTGGTGTACGCTGGTTGTCAATAGATGGGGTGGTGTACGCTGGTTATCAATTGATGGGGTGGTGTACACTGGTTGTCAATAGACGGGATGGTGTACACTGGTTGTCAATAGACGGGGTGGTGTACACTGGTTGTCAATAGATGGGGTGGTGTACACTGGTTGTCAATAGATGGGGTGGTGTACACTGGTTGTCAATAGACGGGGTGGTGTACACTGGTTGTCAATAGACGGGGTGGTGTACAATGTTTGTCAATAGACGGGGTGGTGTACACTGGTTGTCAATAGATGGGGTGGTGTACACTGGTTGTCAATAGATGGGGTGGTGTACACTGGTTGTCAATAGATGGGGTGGTGTACACTGGTTGTCAATAGACGGGGTGGTGTACACTGGTTGTCAATAGACGGGGTGGTGTACACTGGTTGTCAATAGACGGGGTGGTGTACACTGGTTGTCAATAGACGGGGTGGTGTACACTGGTTGTCAATAGACGGGGTGGTGTACACTGGTTGTCAATAGACGGGGTGGTGTACACTGGTTGTCAATAGACGGGGTGGTGTACACTGGTTGTCAATAGACGGGGTGGTGTACACTGGTTGTCAATAGACGGGGTGGTGTACACTGGTTGTCAATAGACGGGGTGGTGTACACTGGTTGTCAATAGACGGGGTGGTGTACACTGGTTGTCAATAGACGGGGTGGTGTACACTGGTTGTCAATAGACGGGGTGGTGTACACTGGTTGTCAATAGACGGGGTGGTGTACACTGGTTGTCAATAGACGGGGTGGTGTACACTGGTTGTCAATAGACGGGGTGGTGTACACTGGTTGTCAATAGACGGGGTGGTGTACACTGGATGTCAATAGACGGGGTGGTGTACACTGGTTGTAGTGTTATGAAAGTGTTTTATTCCTCGCCATTTCGCTACTGCGGAGATTTGGGATCGTGCAAACGGGAATAAGATTGTGTGTGTGTGTGTGTGTGTGTGTGTGTGTTTGGGTGTGTGGGTGTGTGTGATTGTGGGTGTGTGGGTGGGTGATATTCTGTTGTAATTGTTGTTAGTTTATTTTGGCTTTTGTTTTTAAAGACAAATCTAATTTTACCCTGAGTTATTGACTAACACTTAAGAGATCCTATCTAAGTGACAACTTTCTTACTCATCCAGCTGTCCACTTTTAACTGGCTACATCTAAATGACCATATCCAACTGGCCATATCTAACAGGTCATATCTAACTGGTCATGTCCACCCATCATGTCACTGACTAAGGGGCCGTCCATAAATGACGTCACGCACCTAAGGGGGGAGGGGGTCACACTTTTGTGACGATGCGTGACGAGCGGGAGGGAGGGGGGTTAAAAAAATGTCACGTCACATCAAAAGTGTAACTTTAAATAAAACTTCCACTGAAATATTTGGTCGCTTACAATTTATTTAATGACTTTTAAAAAATTTTAATTAAAAAAAATAACAATAATTTTTTTTTAAATAAGTGCTTCTCAATGTGTCAGTCGGTAGGCCATTAGACCCTGGTTAGCGTAAGCTATCAAGACACGAAATTAAATCTAATTATAATCCTTAAGTTTGAGACCCCACACGTTAACGTATGAAATTGCGTCGTTTGATGTTGACATCAAAGCATTTGTGATGTAACCGCAGCTCCGTTTGGTTCTCTCACGGCAGGAGTCGGCGAACTTTTTTGCCCGCTACCCCAAAATATACACGTTTATGTGTGCGTTACGCCCCCCCCCCAGACTCCAGGACCTGCTCACATGACTCGGGAATTTGGGAGAGCGTCGTTAGCCCCCCCCCACCCCCCAAAATGCTACTGGTGAGTTTTACAAGCATGACAAGTGTCTAAAATGATCTGAATAGGATTATGTGTAGATATTTTAAGTCAAAACGACACGGAATATCATTTTTCTTTTAAAAAAGGGGGGGGGGCAGGTAATCTATTTGATAGAATTATAAATGTTTTAAGTTTGATATAATTGTTCATTGGTTTTTGGTCAAAACGCCCCTAGCCATTCTAAATATAATGATAAATGAGCCCATTTAAAATTAGTCAAGTATTCATTAACTTTATTGAATGCATCAAATTCTTGACATAGCAATTCGAGAGGAGCACAAAACAACTTTTCTTCTTAGCTCAGTTTTTAAGCCATTAATTTTAAATATCACAGAAAAGATACTTAATACAGTCAAGTCATGTGGATTAAGATTATTGTCACTCGTGTCAATATAAATGAAAGTAGGGTGGATTTAGGTGTATTCGTATAGTATGTAGGTAAGAAATCTACATAGTTATCACATTTTTTAAAATGCATTTTCTGGAAGGAACCGGTTCAATAATGGGCATATGTTCCAAGCGTACACGTACACATGACGTATTTTAATATATCTAGTGGATTGTAGTGGATGTTATATGTCCCAAATGAGTCTGCATTTACCCCAAGAATTCCCTTTTGACCCCAGATGAGGTTATTTACCCCTGTTCGCCGACCTCTTTCTTACGGGATGCACGTCAGTCAATTGAGGGATTTAAAAAAAAATACATTTTAAAAATATTATTATTAAATAACTTGTTTTCTACACAAAGACGTTAACCGTGATGATTAATAGTTTAATTTGTATGTATTAAAATAAAATACAATTTAAGGATGTTAACACAGTTCGTTTTCTGAAGGCCGGTTAAAAGTTGTTGTTTTTTTTAATGCTTCACGTGGCTTGCGATATTTGTAGACCTTCACTAAATAAATAATAAATACTTAAATGACAATAAAAGTGATTTGAAACATACTTATTTTCAAATAGAAAATAAAGTGTTTTTTTGTTTTGTTTTTTGTAGCTTTGTGGCATATTTTTAGAGGGGGGGGGGTCGTTTAGCTTTGTGACGTATTTTTAGAGGGGGGGTGGGGTCGTTTAGCCGTCATTTCTCATGCACGGACATCTTTACTCTAAACTGATCGGGTTCAGTTCAGAGTCAATTAACACAAATTCCCTGGCCAATGTGTCGGAGGTGGAGGTATTCAATACTTATTTACTGTAGCGAAACGCCAAATCGAGTTGATGATATATCGGAGGAAATAAAACACAAAGGAAGTAAGCGGAGTATTAAATAAGTAACAATGGAAATGACATTAAATAAGGAACAACGGAAATGACATTAAATAAGTAACAACGGAAATGACATTAAATAAGTAACAACGGAAATGACATTAAATAAGGAACAACGTAAAAGACATTAAATAAGTAACAACGGAAATGACATTAAATAAGTAACAACGTAAATAACATTAAATAAGTAACAAATGACATTAAATAAGTAACAACGTAAATAACATTAAATAAGTAACAACGGAAATGACATTAAATAAGTAACAACGGAAATGGCATTAAATAAGTAACAACGTAAATGACATTAAATAAGTAACAACGGAAATGACATTAAATAAGTAACAACGTAAATAACATTAAATAAGTAACAACGGAAATGACATTAAATAAGTAACAACGGAAATGACATTAAATAAGTAACAACGTAAATGACATTAAATAAGTAACAACGGAAATGACATTAAATAAGTAACAACGGAAATGACATTAAATAAGTAACAACGTAAATGACATTAAATAAGTAACAACAGAAATGACATTAAATAAGTAACAACGTAAATGACATTAAATAAGTAACAACGGAAATGACATTAAATAAGTAACAACGGAAATGACATTAAATAAGTAACAACGTAAATGACATTAAATAAGTAACAACGGAAATGACATTAAATAAGTAACAACGTAAATGACATTAAATAAGTAACAACGTAAATGACATTAAATAAGTAACAACGTAAATGACATTTAGTTTTAGCTAAAGTATAAAAGGTGCAACCACCAACTGATGTAAGGGTGGGAGCGGAGGTACGGGGGGGGGGAGGTTGGTGGGAGTCAAGTGTCTGCCTCTGACTGCACCTGCCTTCGGCCACGCCTTTCTTTGCACCCTACCTAAACGTGGTGCCCCTCAATGCCATGAGTGCACTCCATGGCAGATTGCACCCCTGACCCGAATAACACAATCACCCCCAGCCCCTAACCTCCAAACAAAAATGGCTTCCTCCCCACCCCAACACCAATATAAAAATATCGGTGTCTTTTAATTAAAATAAAAAATAAAAATAAAATTGTAAAACATAGAGTTAAAATCTTATAATTGTTAGTAAAACAACGGACGGTTGAATATTACAAGGGGTAAAAAGTGACCAAGTCTTTAAAACATAATTCTTTTAAATTTACGGGTATTCTTTATAGTCGTTCCACCTAAATGAAACACTTCATTGCACCTGTATTTAGTTGTCCTAGATATTTGTACAATCTATTTATATTGTCCAGTCTTTACCGTCTAGTTGTACCGTCTAGTTGTACCATCTAGTTGTACCGTCTAGTTGCACCGTCTAGTTGCACCGTCTAGTTGTACCGTCTAGTTGTACCGTCTAGTTGTACCGTCTAGTTGCACCGTCTAGTTGTACCCTCTAGTTGTACCGTCTAGTTGTACCGTCTAGTTGTACCGTCTAGTTGTACCGTCTAGTTGCACCGTCTAGTTGTACCCTCTAGTTGTACCGTCTAGTTGTACCGTCTAGTTGTACCGTCTAGTTGTACCGTCTAGTTGTACCGTCTAGTTGTACCATCTAGTTGTACCGTCTAGTTGCACCGTCTAGTTGCACCGTCTAGTTGTACCGTCTAGTTGTACCGTCTAGTTGTACCGTCTAGTTGCACCGTCTAGTTGTACCCTCTAGTTGTACCGTCTAGTTGTACCGTCTAGTTGTACCGTCTAGTTGTACCGTCTAGTTGTACCGTCTAGTTGCACCGTCTAGTTGTACCCTCTAGTTGTACCGTCTAGTTGTACCGTCTAGTTGTACCGTCTAGTTGTACCGTCTAGTTGTACCGTCTAGTTTTACCTTCTAGTTGTACCGTCTAATTGTACCGTCTAGTTGTACCATCAAGTTGTACCGTCTAGTTGTACCGTCTGGTTTGTACCATCTAGTTGTACCGTCTGGTGTGTACCATCTAGTTGTACCGTCTGGTTTGTACCATCTAGTTGTACCGTCTGGTTTGTACCATCTAGTTGTACCGTCTGGTTTGTACCATCTAGTTGTACCGTGTAGATGTCAGGTTTGTACCGTCTAGAGATTTACCGCCTAGGTTTACCATCTAGATGTACTAGGTTTACCGTCTAGTGGTACCGTCTAGTTGTACCGTCTAGAGTCTAGATGTACCGTCTAGTTATACCGTCTAGAGTCTAGAATAGTCTAGATGTACCATGTAGTTGTACCGTCTACTAGAGTCTAGATGTACCGTGTAGTTGTACCGTCTACTAGAGTCTAGATGTACCGTGTAGTTGTACCGTCTACTAGAGTCTAGATGTACCGTGTAGTTGTACTGTCATGTGTGTACCGTCTAGTTCTACTGCATGCTACACCATCTGGGTTGTACCTTGTGGTTTGTATCGTCTGGTTTGTACCGTCGCTCTGTCTGGTAGGCCTGGTGGTCCCAGCTATTTCCTCTATAACGGCACCCAGGCTCCAACAGATGATAACGTTCACCTGCTAGTGACCTCTAGTCGGTGAACTCCATCAGATGACCTCCCGTGGTCAGCTGCGTATAGCACGTGCCGCCTTCTGTTTCCATTTTGTTAGCTACTCTCCAGACAGAACGCCCACAGTCCGAATGGTAGCATCTCCCCCACATACTCTTAGACACCCACGTCTATGACTGGCCCTGGCTTTCTTCACGTCTTTGTGGTCGTCGATTCTATTAACGTATGACTGTGACCCATAAAATCAGGAAATGGAGCGTCTAATTTCAAAATGAATTCTTTTTAAATTGTAAGATTATAGACCTATTATGTAATGTTTAATTTTTTTAAAGTACACATTACAGCCAAATATAAAAAGTTTGAAATATGACACGAACCTGTTGTTTTATAGTACAATTATGGTTTGTCTTGGATTTTAAGCACTCTACAGAATTGTCTAAAAGTTACGCAGTGCTAATAAATATTTTTGTGTAATTTTATTGCTACTTTGGATTTCATGTAACCTAAAAAAAATTTCAATTTTTAAAAAATTCCCATAGCCCCTGACTACTCCAAAACATTTCAAATATCTTCTGCCTATAGTTTCGCCATAAAGATCTGTCACAGTTTCACCATAAAGATCTGTCACAGTTTCATCATAAAGATATGCCACAGTTTCATCATAAAGATATGTCACAGTTTCATCATAAAGATCTGTCACAGTTTCACCATAAAGATCTGTCACAGTTTCACCATAAAGATCTGTCACAGTTTCATCATAAAGATATGCCACAGTTTCATCATAAAGATATGTCACAGTTTCATCATAAAGATCTGTCACAGTTTCACCATAAAGATCTGTCACAGTTTCATCATAAAGATATGCCACAGTTTCATCATAAAGATATGTCACAGTTTCATCATAAAGATCTGTCACAGTTTCACCATAAAGATCTGTCACAGTTTCACCATAAAGATCTGTCACAGTTTCATCATAAAGATATGCCACAGTTTCACCATAAAGATCTGCCAATAGTTTCACCATAAAGATATGCCATAGTTTCACTATAAAGCTCTGCCGTATATTTCACCATAAAGCTCTGCCTTATAGTTTCATACTAAAATTCTACTCTCTAGCTCTTCACCGCACAGTTCTATTCGGTGCATGGTTTCATCATTGCACTGTAGCACTGCAATTCGTTTCCTTTCGCTCTTTCTCCGGGCCATAGTTTTACCGAAGAGTTCCACTCTAAAAGATTTGAACCATTTTAATGTGTTCTCTCTGGTCTCTAGCAATGTTCCGTCTAAGGTTCGTTTGTCCACATGCAAAACAACAAATTCGTGTGAAAAATAGTATAGCATCAACATTTAGTGTACAACTTTACAACCCATTAAAACTGATATTGTATTTTCCCTATCAAAATGTACTGCGCGGTATTTCTTAACTGCTGCGCGGCGTTGGTCAGACATATGGCCAAACACTGTAACACCATCTTCTACAGTTCCACTTTTAAACTTGGCTAGATAAGACAATTCTTCTACTGAAAACCTCTCGATAATAGTTCTACTGTTCATATGTGCTCTACTCCTCAACTCTAGTCTACCGTTCTACTAAAGCCTCCGCGTTGTCCACACAGTGGACAGCGGTTTGAGCTCCAGCGCTGACCAATGACGTCCAAAATCTGACTCACCCACAGATTGCGTGTTCGGGGGCCTCCCTCGCTGGATCGTGGTTTATCCCAGGTTTTTTTTCCTGTTTGAAATTTATTCTTCTTTCCGAACATACCCACTGTACACGCACCGCCTGACACACACTCAGGCACACATATACACAGACACTCGCACACACCTACACACCCTACTCAGGCAGCCAGCAGTCCACCTACACACACCACTCAGTCCACCTACACACACCACTCAGTCCATCTACACACACCACTCAGTCCACCTACACACACCACTCAGTCCACCTACACACACCACTCAGTCCAACTACACACACCACTCAGTCCACCTACACACACCACTCAGTCCGCCTACACACACCAATCAGTCCACCTACACACACCACTCAGTCCACCTACCCACACCACTCAGCCAACAGTCCACCTACACACACCACTCAGTCCACCTACACACACCACTCAGTCCACCTACCCACACCACTCAGCCAACAGTCCACCTACACACACCACTCAGTCCACCTACACACACCACTCAGTCCATCTACACACACCACTCAGCCAACAGTCCACCTACACACACCACTCAGTCCACCTACACACACCACTCAGTCCACCTACACACACCACTCAGCCAACAGTCCACCTACACACACCACTCAGTCCATCTACACACACCACTCAGTCCACCTACCCACACCACTCAGCCAACAGTCCACCTACACACACCACTCAGTCCACCTACACACACCACTCAGTCCACCTACACACACCACTCAGCCAACAGTCCACCTACACACACCACTCAGTCCACCTACACACACCACTCAGTCCACCTACACACACCACTCAGTCCACCTACACACACCACTCAGTCCACCTACACACACCACTCAGTCCACCTACACACACCACTCAGTCCACCTACACACACCACTCAGTCCACCTACACACACCACTCAGTCCACCTACACACACCACTCAGTCCACCTACACACACCACTCAGTCCACCTACACACACCAATCAGTCCACTACACATACCACTCAGATAACAGTCCACCTACACACACCACTCAGTCCACCTACACACACCACTCAGTCCACCTACACACACCACTCAGTCCACCTACACACACCACTCAGTCCACCTACACACACCACTCAGTCCACCTACACACACCAATCAGTCCACCTACCCACACCACTCAGCCAACAGTCCACCTACACACACCACTCAGTCCACCTACCCACACCACTCAGACAGCCAGCAGTTCGTCCACCTACGCAGTGCCATTGAGACGGACTGGCCAAATAACCGCCTTTCGTTCATGTTCACGAAAACAATTCCACCTTAAAACAAAATAGTGCGGGCAAACAGTAACCATGGCAACACTGAAATTGACTTGGAATAGGGTATGGTGCCAGGGCAAGGAAGGTGAGAGCCAGGCAGATATCTCTAAGAAGGGCGGGAGGTGAGGGGTGGTGGGGCTATCGGGCTGGGAGAAAGACAAGGTAAGTGAGAGTTGGTTATCAGTGTTAGGCCGGATGCAGTTTTTAACATCAACTCCAGAATTTTAATGACAAAAAGTCGGGTGTGTCCGAGTCCTGGTGTTGTGTGTCCGAGTCCTGGTGTTAATGAAATTATCATTCCTCAAACGTGTTCCAGTCACTGGGGCGGCGTGAGATGGGGGAAAAGGGGGGGGAGGAGGGGAGGGGCTGTCAGGGGACGGGGGTGAGTGGTGATCACGCATGTGTTAAAGTTGAACACCTGACAGTTCTAATGGCTCAATTCTATCATTCTGACCCAGCGGTTCTCAGCCATTTAGCCGCTCCCCCACCTATCCCTTCCCTCGACACCCCCCCACCAATTTTACTTATTTATATAACACTTGCCTAGATGTTACGATCCTAGAGCCAGAATTACATATTGAAACTGGAAAGCGACTGTCGATTAAAAAAAACAGGAGTGGGAGGGAATACTTTAACAGACAATTTTATACAATAACTAGCAGACCCGTCGTGCGTTGCAACGATCTCAGTAAAAAGGAATACATATAGATAAAAAAGGAATTACATTAAGAGTCACCGGGCCTATCAGTTTAACATATGAAGTTAAAAATCCGTTCATTTCAATCAATTTCATAACAAATATCATCTATATATTTACGCTCAATTATCGCTGATACCTAACGCTGAGGGACATCACTCTGCTTTTTTTAAATTTTGCGTTGTAAGCAGTGCTGATTGACTCAAATAGTTATTTTTTGGTGCAGTAATTTGGTGCGCTGCTTTCTAAAATAAGTTTTAAAATCGTGTGGTGATTAGCACTGTAGAAATTATTATATATAATCCTTTGTTTAATTTTCAGGAATATTTCGTATTTATCATACAAGGATAAGTTACTTGGGCTTTTGACAACAAAAAAAAAGTGGGCGCCGTAGGCACCCTACAACCTCTATTTTAAATTCCTTTGTGTACATTTAAGGTAGTTTAATATTACGTATCTATCATACAAGGACAAGTTTGTTGGGCTTTTGAAAAAAGTGGGCGCCGCAGCACAACCTATATACATACTTTGTGTACATTTCAGGAATATTTCGTATTTATCATACAAGGATAAGTTACTTGGGCTTTTGACATAAAAAATAAAATAAAATAAAAAACTATTATAAAATACTTTGTGTACATTTAAGAAATTTTAATATTACGTGTTTATCATACAAGGACAAGTTATTTGGGCTTTTGAAAAAGGTGGGCGCCGTAGGTGCCCTTAAAAAAGGGGGGGCGCCGCAGCAAAAACTAGTATAAATATATTTATCTATATTTATCAATATCGTGTAAAATTGAATGGGGAATACAATATTAAAAGTTAGTAAAAAAAACACATTTAGGGCCCCCAGTCCCGAGGAAATGGAAATTAGCAGTTCAGTGCCCTATAGTAAATTAATGTAGGCTCTTTAGTTTTTATATACCGAGTTTGGTCAAAATCCAGTTATTTTCTCATTATCTAACACTTAAACTATTTTTATATAGCTAATATAATGAAAAAATACATTAAGGGGCCCCCGGGCCCATTCAGTCCAAAGATGTACATTTTGAAAACCTGTTCATTTAAATTCAGTTTCCTCGTGGATATATTTCTCAAGATCGTTAAAAACTGAGTGGGAAATAATATCTTAGAGTATACAAAACAAAAAAGACATTTTGGACCCCCGGCCCTGAACAATTGGACATTAGAAGTGCAGTGCCATTTTTTATTTTAATATGGGCTACCAAGTTTTTATATAGAAAGTTTGGTTAAGATCCAATCATTTACTCAGTAGCTAACGCATAAACTAATTTAATATAGCTCATATAAGCAAAAAACGACATTAAGGGCCCCATGACCCAATTATTGCAAGATATCAAGTTCAAAACACCTATTTATTTCAATCAATTTTATAGTGGATATATTTATCTATATTTCTCAAGATCTTTAATAATTGAATTGGGAATAAAATCTTAAAAGTTTATGAAAAAAGATATTTTGGGCCCCCAGCCCCGAATAAATGGACATTAGGAAATCAGTGCCCTATAGTATTTTAATATAGGCTATCAAGTTTTTATGTACCAAGTTTGGTCAAGATCCATTCATTTTCCAAGCAGCTAAGCCTTAAACTAATTTTTATATAGCTCATATAAGAAAAAAATCTCATTATGGGCCCCCGGCGCCCCATGAGTATTAAATTTTGAAAAAAAAGTAGCCTATTTCAATCACGGGAGCGTACTCAAAAGTTTACAAAAGTTTCATGGTGATCGGATGAATGGTTTAGTCAGCTATAACAGCCATGCATACATACATACATACATACATACATACATACATACATACATACATACATACATACATTGATTTATATATATATAGATAACGGTAAGTGGTAAGTGGTAAGAGGTAAGTGTCGGAAGGTAATTTTTATCCTGACTGTGGGAAGACACAGAATGAAGGGATTTGAGGGATGGTTGCGGGGTTTGTAAAGGTGTGTGTCCGTAAGTCAAACCGTAGAATGATTGTAATGAATTAACATTCCAGGTTATAAACTGACGTGGACGCTGAAATCGTTTACGTTTATAGAAACATGGGGAGGCAGCAGCAACAAATTTGGTAGTTTGATGGGGAGGCAGCAGCAACAAATTTGGTAGTTTGATGGGGAGGCAGCAGCAACAAATTTGGTAGTTTGATGGGGAGGCAGCAGCAACAAATTTGGTAGTTTGATGGGGAGGCAGCAGCAACAAATTTGGTAGTTTGATGGGGAGGCAGCAGCAACAAATTTGGTAGTTTGATGGGGAGGCAGCAGCAACAAATTTGGTAGTTTGATGGGGAGGCAGCAGCAACAAATTTGGTAGTTTGATGGGGAGGCAGCAGCAACAAATTTGGTAGTTTGATGGGGAGGCAGCAGCAACAAATTTGGTAGTTTGATGGGGAGGCAGCAGCAACAAATTTGGTAGTTTGATGGGGAGGCAGCAGCAACAAATTTGGTAGTTTGATGGGGAGGCAGCAGCAACAAATTTGGTAGTTTGATGGGGAGGCAGCAGCAACAAATTTGGTAGTTTGATGGGGAGGCAGCAGCAACAAATTTGGTAGTTTGATGGGGAGGCAGCAGCAACAAATTTGGTAGTTTGATGGGGAGGCAGCAGCAACAAATTTGGTAGTTTGATGGGGAGGCAGCAGCAACAAATTTGGTAGTTTGATGGGGAGGCAGCAGCAACAAATTTGGTAGTTTGATGGGGAGGCAGCAGCAACAAATTTGGTAGTTTGATGGGGAGGCAGCAGCAACAAATTTGGTAGTTTGATGGGGAGGCAGCAGCAACAAATTTGGTAGTTTGATGGGGAGGCAGCAGCAACAAATTTGGTAGTTTGATGGGGAGGCAGCAGCAACAAATTTGGTAGTTTGATGGGGAGGCAGCAGCAACAAATTTGGTAGTTTGATGGGGAGGCAGCAGCAACAAATTTGGTAGTTTGATGGGGAGGCAGCAGCAACAAATTTGGTAGTTTGATGGGGAGGCAGCAGCAACAAATTTGGTAGTTTGATGGGGAGGCAGCAGCAACAAATTTGGTAGTTTGATGGGGAGGCAGCAGCAACAAATTTGGTAGTTTGATGGGGAGGCAGCAGCAACAAATTTGGTAGTTTGATGGGGAGGCAGCAGCAACAAATTTGGTAGTTTGATGGGGAGGCAGCAGCAACAAATTTGGTAGTTTGATGGGGAGGCAGCAGCAACAAATTTGGTAGTTTGATGGGGAGGCAGCAGCAACAAATTTGGTAGTTTGATGGGGAGGCAGCAGCAACAAATTTGGTAGTTTGATGGGGAGGCAGCAGCAACAAATTTGGTAGTTTGATGGGGAGGCAGCAGCAACAAATTTGGTAGTTTGATGGGGAGGCAGCAGCAACAAATTTGGTAGTTTGATGGGGAGGCAGCAGCAACAAATTTGGTAGTTTGATGGGGAGGCAGCAGCAACAAATTTGGTAGTTTGATGGGGAGGCAGCAGCAACAAATTTGGTAGTTTGATGGGGAGGCAGCAGCAACAAATTTGGTAGTTTGATGGGGAGGCAGCAGCAACAAATTTGGTAGTTTGATGGGGGAGGCAGCAGCAACAAATTTGGTAGTTTGATGGGGAGGCAGCAGCAACAAATTTGGTAGTTTGATGGGGAGGCAGCAGCAACAAATTTGGTAGTTTGATGGGGAGGCAGCAGCAACAAATTTGGTAGTTTGATGGGGAGGCAGCAGCAACAAATTTGGTAGTTTGATGGGGAGGCAGCAGCAACAAATTTGGTAGTTTGATGGGGAGGCAGCAGCAACAAATTTGGTAGTTTGATGGGGAGGCAGCAGCAACAAATTTGGTAGTTTGATGGGGAGGCAGCAGCAACAAATTTGGTAGTTTGATGGGGAGGCAGCAGCAACAAATTTGGTAGTTTGATGGGGAGGCAGCAGCAACAAATTTGGTAGTTTGATGGGGAGGCAGCAGCAACAAATTTGGTAGTTTGATGGGGAGGCAGCAGCAACAAATTTGGTAGTTTGATGGGGAGGCAGCAGCAACAAATTTGGTAGTTTGATGGGGAGGCAGCAGCAACAAATTTGGTAGTTTGATGGGGAGGCAGCAGCAACAAATTTGGTAGTTTGATGGGGAGGCAGCAGCAACAAATTTGGTAGTTTGATGGGGAGGCAGCAGCAACAAATTTGGTAGTTTGATGGGGAGGCAGCAGCAACAAATTTGGTTTTGATGGGGAGGCAGCAGCAACAAATTTGGTAGTTTGATGGGGAGGCAGCAGCAACAAATTTGGTAGTTTGATGGGGAGGCAGCAGCAACAAATTTGGTAGTCTGATGGGGAGGCAGCAGCAACAAATTTGGTAGTTTGATGGGGAGGCAGCAGCAACAAATTTGGTAGTTTGATGGGGAGGCAGCAGCAACAAATTTGGTAGTTTGATGGGGAGGCAGCAGCAACAAATTTGGTAGTTTGATGGGGAGGCAGCAGCAACAAATTTGGTATTTCTGATGGGGAGGCAGCAGCAACAAATTTGGTAGTTTGATGGGGAGGCAGCAGTAACAAATTTGGTAGTTTGATGGGGAGGCAGCAGCAACAAATTTGGTAGTTTGATGGGGAGGCAGCAGCAACAAATTTGGTAGTTTGATGGGGAGGCAGCAGCAACAAATTTGGTTCTGATGGGGAGGCAGCAGCAACAAATTTGGTAGTTTGATGGGGAGGCAGCAGCAACAAATTTGGTAGTTTGATGGGGAGGCAGCAGCAACAAATTTGGTAGTTTGATGGGGAGGCAGCAGCAACAAATTTGGTTTCTGATGGGGAGGCAGCAGCAACAAATTTGGTAGTCTGCGTCGCTGAATCGATGACAGACTGTGGTTACAACAAGCGGCTAATCCGATTACTGTGAGTATTATGAACTAATCCGATTACTGTAAGTAGTATGAACTAATCCGATTATTGTAAGTAGTATGAACTAATCCGATTACTGTAAGTAGTATGAACTAATCCGATAGCTGTAAGTAGTATGAACTAATCCTATAGCTGTAAGTAGTATGAACTAATCCGATAGCTGTAAGTAGTATGAACTAATCCGATAGCTGTAAGTAGTATGAACTAATCCGATAGCTGTAAGTAGTATGAACTAATCCGATAGCTGTAAGTAGTTAGAACTAATCCAATAGCTGTAAGTAGTATGAACTAATCCCAGAAGAGTAATTAATATGAAGAAGAAAAAAAACCTGCTCTACACCCTCGCCATACATTTTTTGGTTGAGATAATACCCGGATGTTCCGGGTCTGCATTTTTGTTATTCTGTTTTATTTTTTTTACACTCAATGACTGGTGTGGGTTAGACATACTTTTTTCTGGAGGGGGGGGGGATTGGGAAACGGAAAAGCGAACATTGAGGTTATGTCTGGACCTGGTGCCATATATTTTATAGACGGAAAAAATGAGAGGCGGGTATATTTGAAGAGTCTGGGGGTGGCAAAGTGTGTGTGGGGGGGGGGATAAATAAACGGAGGATTAACTCATAAGTTGACCAAAGAACAATTTAAGTTTTAAAAACAACCTTTACCATTGACTCTGCTCACATCTACACACCTAGCCCCCCCCCCTTACACCCACCCACCCACACACATATACACACCTAGCCCCCCCAACACCCACCCACCCACACATATATACACACCTAGCCCAACAACATCCCCCCACACACACACCTAGCCCCACAACACCCACAACACACACACACACACACTCACACACACACGTCATAACCGAAGTTACTACATTATTTTGATGAAACGCTTTAAATTGTTGAGGATTTAATTAAAACAGATTAGTCCAAAAAACAAAATAAAGTTGTGTTTCAACCTTGAGTATTCCTTGTCTATCCAGATCAGGTCTTACTATGTACACTACTAGGTGGCCACAGTGACGTTGAAAAGTGAAACACGACGTTTGAGGATTTTAGTCTCACGATGACTTAAGTGCGGCCCGGCATTTGAGAAATTGACAGAATAAAATATAAATCATTAAATAAAAATAAAAACTCTGTTTTATTTTAAATTCCTAAAAGCTTGATGATACTTTTATCTTATCTTATGTATTACAGACGCTCTACGCTTATCCATGTTTTTTTTTCTGGCCCTTCACGAATCCCTGTGTTCTACTTTAAAATAAAAAGAGCCCATGAATTTATTTTGTAATCATTTTTTTTAAAATCGCTTTCCGATAAATCATTTCTAGCGTAACAACGCGGACTGAAAAGACTCATCCTTATCCAGATATCATCGCATGGATGTTGGCCATATAAATGTACAAATTTTTATTCCACTATAGCCACCAGCAACATATTATTTTCATTAACAATGAATCCATATTAAACCACAATCCTCCCTTCCCAATTTCCCACAAGTTTTTCAACCGTGGAGATTTGCACTTTTTCTACCCAAACCCGTCAGCCACGCCACTGAAAAGCTGCATTCTATAAATCCTTTAAATAGGAGACATAAGTAAAAGAATGTTCATTAGAATACGCAGCGCAAGACAATCCAAAAATACAACATTTTAGTTATGTCTCGTAAAACATGTTTAATATAAAGCGCACCGATCGGGAATATATTTTTAAATCCCTTATATTAACTTCGCGCCGTCTCTCTCATCATCTCTCTCTGTCTTGGGCTCGGCGGGCGGAAAAACAGAAGTAAAAAATGACCCACTTCCCATGATCCGATCGAACTGAAATTTGGCACACGGGGACCCGTCTAACCTATCAATGCATCGTATCAAAATTTCAGATCGATCGAACGTACCGTAATTAAATTAAGGCATTTTTAGTTTATCCTTATATGAGGTATGTAATTCAAATTCACTGTTTTTAAATCCCTTATATTAACTTCGCGGCTGTCCTCTCTCTCTCTCTCTCTCTCTCTCTCTCTCTCTCTCTCTCTCTCTCTCTCTCTCTACTCTCTCTCTCTCCTCTCTCTCTCTCTCTCTCTCTCTCTGTCTTGGGCTCGGCGGGCGGAAAAACAGAAGTCGAAAATGACCCACTTCCCATGATCCGATCGAACTGAAATTTGGCACACGGACCCGTCTGACCTAACAATGCATCGTATCAAAATTTCAGATCGATCGAACGTACCGTAATTAAATTAATGTATTTTTAGTTTATCCTTATATGAGGTATGTAATTTAAATTCACGATTTGTTATTGTTTTTTTGCCACGTGAAATTTTGAGCTGACGCATTGAGGCGACCCAACGAAGCGACGGGCGCTTTTGTTTACATTTTACGTGTCACTCTGAGCTCGGTCAAGCGAATCGGTGACCAGACTTTTCCCCTCTCCCCCCCACCCACCCCTCCCCCCCCCACTAGCGTTATGATGCAAAGTTGAGTTAAGACAGATTCAGTCTGTAAATGTTTGAAAATAATCAATACTGTTAGTTATGTCTCATATATAAGGGATTTATAGTCAAAAACTTTGTTTTTACGGGTTTGTTTTTTTTATTGTTTTTTTCCTTCCACTTCCACGTGAGTTTGAGTTGACGCCGACCGTCGTGTTGACGCCGACCGTCGTGCCGACACCCCCTCACATCCCACCCCCCATTTATTAAAGACAAGGGACATCACTCGGTGTCTGTCTGTAAATTTTTGCAAATAATCAATACTGTTAGTTATGTCTCATATATAAGGGATTTATAGTCAAAAACTTTGTTTTTACGGGTTTGTTTTTTAAATCCCTTATATTAACTTCACGGCCGTCTCTGTCTCTCTGTCATTCTGTCGTCATCTCTCTCTCTGTGTGTCTTGGGCGGGCGGAAAAACAAAAGTCAAAAATGACCCACTTCCCGTGATCCGATCGAGCTGAAATTTGGCACACGGACCCGTCTCACATAACAATGCATCGTATCAAAATTTCAGATCGATCGAACGTACCATAATTAAATTTATGCATTTTTAGTTTATCCTAATATAACGTATGTAATTCAAATTCACGGTTTGTTATTGTTTTTTTTCGACGAGAGAGTTTGAGTTGCGCTTTGACCCGACCCATCGAAGTACCGGCGTGCTTTTGTTTACATTTTACGTGTCACGCTGAGCTCGGACCAGCGATCGGTGACCAGAATTTTTCCCTCTCCCACCCCCCACACCCCAGGGTTATGAAGCAAAGTTGAGTTAAGACAGATTCAGTCTGTAAATGTTTGTCGCGTTTGAAAATAATCAATACTGTTAGTTATATCTCATATATAAGGGATTTATAGTCAAAAACTTTGTTTTTACGGGTTTGTTTTTTAAATCCCTTATATTAACTTCACCGCCGTCTCTGTCTCTCTGTCGCGATCTCTGTCTCTCTGTCTCTGTCTTGGGCGGGCGGAAAAACAAAAGTAAAACATGACCCACTTCCCGTGAAGCGATCGAGCTGAAATTTGGCACACGGACCCGTGTCACGTAACAATGCATCGTATCAAAATTTCAGATCGATCGAACGTACCGTAATTTAAATTAATGCATTTTTAGTTTATCTCTATACGAGGTATGTAATTCAATTTCATGGTTTGTTATAGTTTTTGTTTTCACGTGAAAGCTCAGTTCGACGCGTTGACGCGATGTACCGGGGTGCTTTTGTTTACATTTTCGTGTCACGCTGAGCTCGGTCCAGCGATCGGTGACCAGAAATTTTCCCCCTCTCCCACCCCCCCCCCAGGGTTATGAAGCAAAGTTGAGTTAAGACAGATTCAGTCTGTAAATGTTTGTCGCGTTTGAAAATAATCAATACTGTTAGTTATGTCTCATATATAAGGGATTTATAGTCAAAAACTTTGTTTTTACGGGTTTGTTTTATTAAATCCCTTATATTAACTTCACCGCCGTCTCTGTCTTGTGCGGGAAGGCGGAAAAACAAAATAAAAAATGACCCACTTACCCGTGAAGCCATCGCGCTGAAATTTGGCGCATGGAACCCGTGTCAACTAACAATGCATCGTATCAAAATTTCAGATCGATCGATCGAACGTACCGTAATTAAATAAATGCATTTTTAGTTTATCTACATAAAACTATTTGTAGCGATCGCTATTGTTTACAATTTACGGGTCACTTCACGCACAGCCATCGGTGACCACATCTCGTGTTTTACCCAGGTGGAGTTCACGCAGTTTCAGGCTGTAAATTTTTGTCGCGTTTGAACAAAATCAATACTTTTAGTTATGTCTCACATATAAGGGATTTATAGTCAAAAACTTTGTTTTTACGGGGTTGTTTAAATAAAAAGTAACGTCAACATAATACTCACCGAATCGCGCAACAGGAAAATATTAAAAAGGTTGTTCAATATAAAACGCACCACGACACTATAGCAAAAAAATTTAAAATGTTACATAGAGATAAATAAAATAATCTAAAAATTCACTAATTTAATAACGGTACATTCGATTTATATGAAATTTTGATACATCATTTTTTATAATCGGCAAGAGTCTGACTGCAAAATTTCAGCTTGCTACCTTACAAGGAAGTGGGTTTAAAAATCGATCAAAAGTTTTTTTCGGCACCGCCCGCCTGCCTCAAGCAAGAAAGCAGACACCACGAGTTAATATAAAGGATTTAAAAATACGCAACTGCACTAGAATAGTGTTCTTAGCTTCAGACTTCTCAATTGTTTGGTATGCTGTTTTTGAACAAGTTCTTTGACTCTCCATTGAATAGAAAGGGACACACACACACACACACAAATATTCTTACAACAACAAAAAAGAAACAAAACAAACACCTTTTGCTTCACCCACTTATTTTTCACCCTCCGGGTCGACGGGTTAGGACAGGTACTTCTGTGGCCGCCCCTCCCCCCCCCCAATCACATACACACACACGCACCATCGGTGGGGCGGCACTGAGAAAGATGTGCGATTGTGGTGCGGCCAACTCACGTGCACGAACCCAGGCCGCTCTATACCTAACCCAGGTGCCGGCAATATCAAGGACTTGTTGCGCTGTGGAAAGAATCAAATCAAAGATAAAGAATTAACGTTATTTCCTTTATTGGTTAGCATGGGTATGCCGAGTATTCTTTCACAGAGATGGACCAAAGATCGGAGAGCTTTTCTTGTCTGTTGTTATTATTATTATTATTATAACATTATTATTATTATTATTATTATTATTATTATTATTATTATTATTTAGGGCTGCGGAAGTTAACAATTAATTTCTCGATTAATCGTTACAAATTTTAACGATTAAATTATTTTTTTAAACGATTAATCGACACATCACTTACAAATTATTGGAAGTCATAAAGTATAGCGGCCGATAAATAATAAATTACCCTGACGATTACACGAACATTTTGGTTTTAACTATTGACTGACAGGAATTTTCAAAATGTTGATAAAGTTTGCCTACCATGGTTCTAACAGTTCGCCTACTTATCAAACCAAATGAAAAGCGTATTAAGCTAATGGCAGTAATGGAGTCTGACTCAGAGACAGAAAATGACGACAGCTCTTCTGATGAATTACTGCGTTACAAAATGGAGATGAAAGTTCCTGAATCCATTAACCCTCTACAATGGTGGAAACTTAATGAACACCGATATCCGATAATGTCATTACTTGCCAAGACCGTTTTGTGCATACCAGTTACCTCAGTTCCATGTGAATGATTGTTCAGCTCAGCTGGTTATGTTGTCAATTAGACCCGCTCATCACTTGAACCAAATAATGTCAACACACTTGTCCTTTTGCGTGTTTGGTTAAAAGATGACATATAAAGGAGACATTCCATTTTTATTTAGATTTTCAACAAGAACGTTTAATAAGTGTTACTTATGACATCATAAATTTTAATTTTTGGCTTTAATCGAAATTAACGATTAATTAATCGTTAATTTTTCAAAAGTTAATGATTAAATTTAAATTAATCGTTAACAGCCATATTGTTATTACTAAAGGTTGTTCTCTAACACGAGAAAGTAGGGAAAACAAAAATGTACCAGCAACCAGCTAATAAACAAATATTTTTTTATTTTTTTTTGTGTTTTTTTTTGTTTAAATATATTCTCAATACCACGCATTTTTAATAGACTACAAAAAGAGAAAATAATGCTTTAATTTCGGTCTGAAATTTTGGACATGCCTTGAATTGGGTGGTGTTATAAATGCCTTTAGCCATCCGGGGAGAGTAAAATTCAGTTTTAAGGCGAGACACTAATTTATATATATATATATATATATATGATTATATACTCTAGATTAAACTACTCTAGATTAAACTAGAATGCATACTCATTACACTCAAAAATCTAAAAATCTAAAGAGAACCTTTGTAAAACAAATGAGAAGTATTAAAATTGTGTACTTTGTTTGAGATAAAAAATTATTATAGAATATTTGAAAAATACTTTCATATGCTTTACATTCCTCATACACCAGTGGCGTAGCTAGGGGGCGGTGGGGGCGATCCGTCCTAGGCGGCACTCATTAAGGGGGCGGCATTTGAAAAGTACAACCATTACCGACTACCGCCCTTTTTCGTTTCTAGGGGGAAAACCAAGATGAAACAAAAATATTTGTAATTTCGAGGCTTAATTAACGGATTCGCACAACATTTTTTTGATTACATAGTGGATATTATAACTAACGCAAAACCGTTCAAAAATTTTTAATCGCTCAAAAAAGGTGTCCATTTGTTTGGAAAACTAAGCGGTATAATTCACAGATGACTCTTTTATAAGAAAAGTACTAAAAACACATCACCGCTGGGCTGAATAATATGTGCTATTATTATCGCCTAGACAGTTTTTGTTGATGCGCGAACACGTACCTACAAGGCATGGTGGTTCAAATATTGTGTTTAACTTGCAAGTAGTCATTTATATTACTGTTTCAGTTTTCAGAAAATTATTGTAAGGTAAGTTATTAAAAAATTAAATTATTTTGCTTTTATTGCATTAAAGTAGCACAAATAATGTGTGTTTTTCATTAAAATGCGGTTATTCATTACAAATGTTACGCTTATCCAATTTAATAAAGTAATGTGTAAATATGTTGAATTTGTCTATTTTATGGAAAATAATTAAGATGTATGATAAGAATATGCAAATACTCACATTTCTCCTCTAATAAACACAACAATAGGCATAGATAATTTCGAAAAAAGACATACCGGTACTTTAAATTTTCAAGCGTCTTGGAAAAAATGACATCTAAAGAGGTAACAAGTAAAACGAGATCAGATGCTGGAATTTTACTCAATTCAATGCAATCTTTTTCTTTTCTAGGTTATCTCAGTTTATGGGAACCCGTCATTTTTTAAATTAATTCAAACCCATTGAATGGAATAAACAGACGTGCTAATAGAAAAAATATGTTATATCAGCGAAATAATTTGTGAAGAGTTATCAACTAAACGCGGAGTTAGGAAAAAAAAATATGAGTGGGGAAAATTAAAAAGACGTGGTTCTATCTTTAGAAAAGAAGTACATCGAGAAATGTTTTTATCCATGGATGGAATTATAAAAGAACACTTTGATGAGTTGCATGTCCTTGCAAGAAAATATTCGCATTTAATACCATGTAACCTACAAAATGAAGCATTTTAACATCAAATAACTTACTGTTTTGACATTGATAAAGAACAGTTCCATATGGAAAGAAAAAGGATCCAGGTATTTATGGCTGTACCTACACTACATGAAGAGGCATTATGTTAGAAAAACGGGGGGCAAGGCCTCCTTGGTCTACTAAAATTTATTCAACAGTATACATTGGCAAATTCTGTACCCAACATTGTAATTTTGCTATGAATTTTTTCAACAATTGCTATCAGTGTCATTAGTTATGAAAGGAGCTTCTCCAAACTGAAGTTGATAAAAAATTATCTTCGTTCCACAATGAGCGATTAAAGACAACAAAATCTTTGTAATATTGTCCATAGAACAAGATATTGCAGATAATTTTAATTTTGATAGCATAATACACGATTTTTCTATTATGAAAGTTAGGAAAGTAAATGTATAAATATGTTAACATACTAATGTATACAATTTCATTGTTTGTAAATAAAAAATCATTTATTTATAAATACAAAATAAAAGAATAGTGATTGGTAATGTTTTTTGGGTGTAAATTTGTAATATGTTTTGTCTCATTGGTAGGGGGGGGGGATAGGACCTGCTACCTCAGTAACTTTCTTGTGGCCTTTAAAAAAAGTATCTTGTATTTTATAAATTTCTATTTATAGGTATATAATCTTATGTGGCCTCTTTTCTTACTGCTTACATAAATATGGCATGCAATGGTAAAAAAGTTCCCCACCTTGACATCGTTTCAATAACAATTGTTTATTCATGTTTATCTATACTAATAAAAGGCAAAGCCCTCACTGACTCACTGACTCACTGATTCATCACTAATTCTCCAACTTCCCGTGTAGGTAGAAGCATGAAACTTTGGGAAGTTGTCGAGTAGCCTCTCGCAACGAAAATTGGAGTAAAAGAATTTTTAAAATAACACTCATGGGGGCCGGGGGCCCAAAAACGTTTTTTTTTCCTTATATGGCCTATATAAAATTTGAAAATCACCAATTCTCCCATTTCCCGAGTAGGCAGAAGCATGAAACTTTGGGAAATTGTTGAGTACAACCCCGCGATGGTAACGGGAGAAAAAACATTTAAATTATCACTTCTTGGGGGCCGGGGGCCCAAATGAAGTTTTTTCCTTATATGAGCTATATAAAAACTAAAAATCACCAATTCTCATATAGATAGAAGCATGAAACTTGGGGTGGTTGTTAAGTTCACTTCCGCGGAGGTAACAAGCGAAAAATATATTTAAATTATCACTTAATGGGGGCTGGGGGCCCAAACGTAGTTTTTTTCTTATATAAAAAAACTGACTCATCACTAATTCTCCAACTTCCCATGTAGGTAGAAGCATGAAACTTTGGGAAGTTGTTGAGTAGCCTCTCCCGACGAAAATTGGAGTAAAAGAATTTTTAAAATAACACTCATGGGGGCTGGGGGCCCAAAAACGTTTTTTTCCTAATATGGCCTATATAAAATTTGAAAATCACAAATTCTCCTATTTCCCGAGTAGGCAGAAGCATGAAACTTTTAGAAGTTGTTGAGTCTATACTAATAAAAGGCAAAGCCCTCACTGACTCACTGACTCACTGATTCATCACTAATTCTCCAACTTCCCGTGTAGGTAGAAGCATGAAACTTTGGGAAGTTGTCGAGTAGCCTCTCGCGACGAAAATTGGAGTAAAAGAATTTTTAAAATAACACTCATGGGGGCCGGGGGCCCAAAAACGTTTTTTTTCCTTATATGGCCTATATTAAATTTGAAAATCACCAATTCTCCTATTTCCCGAGTAGGCAGAAGCATGAAACTTTGGGAAGTTGTTGAGTACAATCCCGCGATGGTAACGGGAGAAAAAATATTTAAATTATCACTTCCTGGGGGCCGGGGGCCCAAATGAAGTTTTTTCCTAATATGAGCTTTATAAAAAACTAAAAATCACTAATTCTCCTATTTCCCGTGTAGGTAGAAGCATGAAACACTAGGTAGTTGATAAGCACACGTCCGCGATGGTAACAAGCGAAAAAAATATTTAAAATAACACTTAATGGGGCCCGGGGGCCCAAATGTAGTTTTTTTATTTTTATAAAAAACTGACTCATCACTAATTCTCCAACTTCCCATGTAGGTATTAGCATGAAACTTTGGGATTTTGCTAAGTACACTCTCTCAACGATAATTGGCTAATAAGAATTTTAAAATTCACATCTTGGGGGCCCGGGGCCCAAAAACGCTTTTTTTCCTTATATGGACTATATTGAATATGAAATCCCTAATTTTCTCATTTCTCGATTAAGCAGAAGCATGAAACTTTGGGAAATTGTTGAGTACAACCCAGCGATGCTAACGGGAGAAAAAATATTTAAATTATCACTTCCTGGGGGCCGGGGGCCCAAATGAAGTTTTTTCCTTATATGAGCTTTATAAAAAACTAAAAATCACTAATTCTCCTATTTCCCGTGTAGGTAGAAGCATGAAACACTAGGTAGTTGATAAGCACACGTCCGCGATGGTAACAAGCGAAAAAAATATTTAAAATAACACTTAATGGGGCCCGGGGGCCCAAATGTAGTTTTTTTATTTTTATAAAAAACTGACTCATCACTAATTCTCCAACTTCCCATGTAGGTATTAGCATGAAACTTTGGGATTTTGCTAAGTACACTCTCTCAACGATAATTGGCTAATAAGAATTTTAAAATTCACATCTTGGGGGCCCGGGGCCCAAAAACGCTTTTTTTCCTTATATGGACTATATTGAATATGAAATCCCTAATTTTCTCATTTCTCGATTAAGCAGAAGCATGAAACTTTGGGAAATTGTTGAGTACAACCCAGCGATGCTAACGGGAGAAAAAATATTTAAATTATCACTTCCTGGGGGCCGGGGGCCCAAATGAAGTTTTTTCCTTATATGAGCTATACAAAAACTAAAAATCACTAATTCTCCTATTTCCCGTGTAGGTAGAAGCATGAAACTTGGGGTAGTTGTTAAGTACACTTCCACGATGGTAACAGGTAAAAACAATATTTAAATTATCACTTAATGGGGGCCGGGGGCCCAAATGTAGTTTCTTCTTTTATTAAAACAGACTCATCACTAATCTCGGATTTTTCGCGTAGGTAGAAGCATGAAACTTTGGGAAGTTGTTGAGTAGCCTCTCGCGACGAAAATTGGCGTAAAAGAATTTTTAAATTAAAACTCATGGGGGCCGGGGGCCCAAAAAAGTTTTTTTTCCTTATATGGCCTATATAAAATTTTAAAATCAACAATTCTCCTGTTTCCCGAGTAGTTTTAAGTACACTTTCACGATGGTAACAGGTAAAAACAATATTTAAATTATCACTTACTGGGGGCCGGGGGCCAAAATGTAGTCTTTTCTTATATTAAAACTGACTCATCACTAATTCTCGGATTTCCCGTGTATGTAGAAGCATGAAACCTTGGGAAGTTGTCAAGTAGCCTCTCTCGACGACAAATGGCGAAAAAGAATTTATAAATTCAGCTTCATGGGGGCCGGGGGCCCAAAATCTTTTTTTCCCCTTCCATTGGCAATATAAACATTTGAAAATCACTAATCCTCCTATTTCCCGAGCAGGTAGAAGCATAAAACTTTGGGAAGTTGTTGAGTACATATCCGCGATGGTAACAGGCGAAAAAATATTCAAAATTTCACTTACTGGGGCCCAGGGGCCAAAATGTAGTTTTTTCCTTATATGAGTTATATAAAAACTGAAAATCACTAATTCTCCTAATTCCTGCGTAGGAAGTTGCATGAAACTTTGAGTAGTTGTTAAGTAACATTCTGCGATGATAACAGGTTAAAAAACTATCTAAATTATCACTTACTGGGGGCCGGGGGCCAAAATGTAGTTTTCTTCTTATATAAAAAACTGACTCATCACTAATTCTCCAATTTCTCGTGTTGGTAGCAGCATGAAACTTTTGAGAGTTGTTAAGTAAATTTTCCGCAATGGTAACAGGTGAAAATGAATTTTGAAATTCACACTCATGGGGGCCGGGGGCCCAAAAACGTTTTTTTTCCCCTTATTCTGGCTTTATAAAAATTAAAAATCCATTATTCTCCTATTTCCCGAGAAGGTAGAAGCATGAAACTTTGGGTAGTTGTTGGATAACATTCCGCGATGGTAACAGGTGGAACAATTATATAAATTATCACATAACGGGGGCCGGGGGCCGAAATGTAATTTTTTTTCTTATATGAGCTATATAAAAACTGAAAATCACTAATTCTCCTATTTCCCGTGTAGGTGGAAGCATGAAACTTTGGGCGGTTGTTGAGTAACCTCCCGCAATGGTAGCAGACGGAAAAAAATTCAATTATCAGCTCGATAGGATCACGGGAAGTGTGTCATTTTTTTACTTTTCGTTTTTGTTTTTCTGCGGGACTACAACAGACAGACAGACAAGACGGTGAAGTTAATATATGTATTATATCCATCATGATCCATTTTGAAATCAATTTGTGTTTTGAATTTGTGTTACGCGGGTTCTCAATGCTTACTGAAATCCTAATTTACCGCAGCAAAGCGCGGGTATTTTGCTAGTCTATACTAATAAAAGGCAAAGCCCTCACTCACTGACTCACCCACTCATTCATCACTAATTCTCCAACTTCCCGTGTAGGTAGAAGCATGAAACTTTGGGAAGTTGTCGAGTAGCCTCTCCCGACGAAAATTGGAGTAAAAGAATTTTAAAAATAACACTCATGGGGGCCGGGGGCCTAAAAACGTTTTTTTTTCCTTATATGGCCTATATAAAATTTGAAAATCACAAATTCTCCTATTTCCCGAGTAGGCAGAAGCATGAAACTTTTAGAAGTTGTTGAGTCTATACTAATAAAAGGCAAAGCCCTCACTGACTCACTGACTCACTGATTCATCACTAATTCTCCAACTTCCCGTGTAGGTAGAAGCATGAAACTTTGGGAAGTTGTCGAGTAGCCTCTCGCGACGAAAATTGGAGTAAAAGAATTTTTAAAATAACACTCATGGGGGCCGGGGGCCCAAAAACGTTTTTTTTCCTTATATGGCCTATATTAAATTTGAAAATCACCAATTCTCCTATTTCCCGAGTAGGCAGAAGCATGAAACTTTGGGAAGTTGTTGAGTACAATCCCGCGATGGTAACGGGAGAAAAAATATTTAAATTATCACTTCCTGGGGGCCGGGGGCCCAAATGAAGTTTTTTTCTAATATGAGCTTTATAAAAAACTAAAAATCACTAATTCTCCTATTTCCCGTGTAGGTAGAAGCATGAAACACTAGGTAGTTGATAAGCACACGTCCGCGATGGTAACAAGCGAAAAAAATATTTAAAATAACACTTAATGGGGCCCGGGGGCCCAAATGTAGTTTTTTTATTTTTATAAAAAACTGACTCATCACTAATTCTCCAACTTCCCATGTAGGTATTAGCATGAAACTTTGGGATTTTGCTAAGTACACTCTCTCAACGATAATTGGCTAATAAGAATTTTAAAATTCACATCTTGGGGGCCCGGGGCCCAAAAACGCTTTTTTTCCTTATATGGACTATATTGAATATGAAATCCCTAATTTTCTCATTTCTCGATTAAGCAGAAGCATGAAACTTTGGGAAATTGTTGAGTACAACCCAGCGATGCTAACGGGAGAAAAAATATTTAAATTATCACTTCCTGGGGGCCGGGGGCCCAAATGAAGTTTTTTCCTTATATGAGCTATACAAAAACTAAAAATCACTAATTCTCCTATTTCCCGTGTAGGTAGAAGCATGAAACTTGGGGTAGTTGTTAAGTACACTTCCACGATGGTAACAGGTAAAAACAATATTTAAATTATCACTTAATGGGGGCCGGGGGCCCAAATGTAGTTTCTTCTTTTATTAAAACAGACTCATCACTAATCTCGGATTTTTCGCGTAGGTAGAAGCATGAAACTTTGGGAAGTTGTTGAGTAGCCTCTCGCGACGAAAATTGGCGTAAAAGAATTTTTTAAATTAACACTCATGGGGGCCGGGGGCCCAAAAAAGTTTTTTTTCCTTATATGGCCTATATAAAATTTTAAAATCAACAATTCTCCTGTTTCCCGAGTAGTTTTAAGTACACTTTCACGATGGTAACAGGTAAAAACAATATTTAAATTATCACTTACTGGGGGCCGGGGGCCAAAATGTAGTCTTTTCTTATATTAAAACTGACTCATCACTAATTCTCGGATTTCCCGTGTATGTAGAAGCATGAAACCTTGGGAAGTTGTCAAGTAGCCTCTCTCGACGACAAATGGCGAAAAAGAATTTATAAATTCAGCTTCATGGGGGCCGGGGGCCCAAAATCTTTTTTTCCCCTTCCATTGGCAATATAAACATTTGAAAATCACTAATCCTCCTATTTCCCGAGCAGGTAGAAGCATAAAACTTTGGGAAGTTGTTGAGTACATATCCGCGATGGTAACAGGCGAAAAAATATTCAAAATTTCACTTACTGGGGCCCAGGGGCCAAAATGTAGTTTTTTCCTTATATGAGTTATATAAAAACTGAAAATCACTAATTCTCCTAATTCCTGCGTAGGAAGTAGCATGAAACTTTGAGTAGTTGTTAAGTAACATTCTGCGATGATAACAGGTTAAAAAACTATCTAAATTATCACTTACTGGGGGCCGGGGGCCAAAATGTAGTTTTCTTCTTATATAAAAAACTGACTCATCACTAATTCTCCAATTTCTCGTGTTGGTAGCAGCATGAAACTTTTGAGAGTTGTTAAGTAAATTTTCCGCAATGGTAACAGGTGAAAATGAATTTTGAAATTCACACTCATGGGGGCCGGGGGCCCAAAAACGTTTTTTTCCCCTTATTCTGGCTTTATAAAAATTAAAAATCCATTATTCTCCTATTTCCCGAGAAGGTAGAAGCATGAAACTTTGGGTAGTTGTTGGATAACATTCCGCGATGGTAACAGGTGGAACAATTATATAAATTATCACATAACGGGGGCCGGGGGCCGAAATGTAATTTTTTTTCTTATATGAGCTATATAAAAACTGAAAATCACTAATTCTCCTATTTCCCGTGTAGGTGGAAGCATGAAACTTTGGGCGGTTGTTGAGTAACCTCCCGCAATGGTAGCAGACGGAAAAAAATTCAATTATCAGCTCGATAGGATCACGGGAAGTGTGTCATTTTTTTACTTTTCGTTTTTGTTTTTCTGCGGGACTACAACAGACAGACAGACAAGACGGTGAAGTTAATATATGTATTATATCCATCATGATCCATTTTGAAATCAATTTGTGTTTTGAATTTGTGTTACGCGGGTTCTCAATGCTTACTGAAATCCTAATTTACCGCAGCAAAGCGCGGGTATTTTGCTAGTCTATACTAATAAAAGGCAAAGCCCTCACTCACTGACTCACCCACTCATTCATCACTAATTCTCCAACTTCCCGTGTAGGTAGAAGCATGAAACTTTGGGAAGTTGTCGAGTAGCCTCTCCCGACGAAAATTGGAGTAAAAGAATTTTAAAAATAACACTCATGGGGGCCGGGGGCCTAAAAACGTTTTTTTTTCCTTATATGGCCTATATAAAATTTGAAAATCACAAATTCTCCTATTTCCCGAGTAGGCAGAAGCATGAAACTTTTAGAAGTTGTTGAGTCTATACTAATAAAAGGCAAAGCCCTCACTGACTCACTGACTCACTGATTCATCACTAATTCTCCAACTTCCCGTGTAGGTAGAAGCATGAAACTTTGGGAAGTTGTCGAGTAGCCTCTCGCGACGAAAATTGGAGTAAAAGAATTTTTAAAATAACACTCATGGGGGCCGGGGGCCCAAAAACGTTTTTTTTCCTTATATGGCCTATATTAAATTTGAAAATCACCAATTCTCCTATTTCCCGAGTAGGCAGAAGCATGAAACTTTGGGAAGTTGTTGAGTACAATCCCGCGATGGTAACGGGAGAAAAAATATTTAAATTATCACTTCCTGGGGGCCGGGGGCCCAAATGAAGTTTTTTTCCTAATATGAGCTTTATAAAAAACTAAAAATCACTAATTCTCCTATTTCCCGTGTAGGTAGAAGCATGAAACACTAGGTAGTTGATAAGCACACGTCCGCGATGGTAACAAGCGAAAAAAATATTTAAAATAACACTTAATGGGGCCCGGGGGCCCAAATGTAGTTTTTTTATTTTTATAAAAAACTGACTCATCACTAATTCTCCAACTTCCCATGTAGGTATTAGCATGAAACTTTGGGATTTTGCTAAGTACACTCTCTCAACGATAATTGGCTAATAAGAATTTTAAAATTCACATCTTGGGGGCCCGGGGCCCAAAAACGCTTTTTTTCCTTATATGGACTATATTGAATATGAAATCCCTAATTTTCTCATTTCTCGATTAAGCAGAAGCATGAAACTTTGGGAAATTGTTGAGTACAACCCAGCGATGCTAACGGGAGAAAAAATATTTAAATTATCACTTCCTGGGGGCCGGGGGCCCAAATGAAGTTTTTTCCTTATATGAGCTATACAAAAACTAAAAATCACTAATTCTCCTATTTCCCGTGTAGGTAGAAGCATGAAACTTGGGGTAGTTGTTAAGTACACTTCCACGATGGTAACAGGTAAAAACAATATTTAAATTATCACTTAATGGGGGCCGGGGGCCCAAATGTAGTTTCTTCTTTTATTAAAACAGACTCATCACTAATCTCGGATTTTTCGCGTAGGTAGAAGCATGAAACTTTGGGAAGTTGTTGAGTAGCCTCTCGCGACGAAAATTGGCGTAAAAGAATTTTTTAAATTAACACTCATGGGGGCCGGGGGCCCAAAAAAGTTTTTTTTCCTTATATGGCCTATATAAAATTTTAAAATCAACAATTCTCCTGTTTCCCGAGTAGTTTTAAGTACACTTTCACGATGGTAACAGGTAAAAACAATATTTAAATTATCACTTACTGGGGGCCGGGGGCCAAAATGTAGTCTTTTCTTATATTAAAACTGACTCATCACTAATTCTCGGATTTCCCGTGTATGTAGAAGCATGAAACCTTGGGAAGTTGTCAAGTAGCCTCTCTCGACGACAAATGGCGAAAAAGAATTTATAAATTCAGCTTCATGGGGGCCGGGGGCCCAAAATCTTTTTTTCCCCTTCCATTGGCAATATAAACATTTGAAAATCACTAATCCTCCTATTTCCCGAGCAGGTAGAAGCATAAAACTTTGGGAAGTTGTTGAGTACATATCCGCGATGGTAACAGGCGAAAAAATATTCAAAATTTCACTTACTGGGGCCCAGGGGCCAAAATGTAGTTTTTTCCTTATATGAGTTATATAAAAACTGAAAATCACTAATTCTCCTAATTCCTGCGTAGGAAGTAGCATGAAACTTTGAGTAGTTGTTAAGTAACATTCTGCGATGATAACAGGTTAAAAAACTATCTAAATTATCACTTACTGGGGGCCGGGGGCCAAAATGTAGTTTTCTTCTTATATAAAAAACTGACTCATCACTAATTCTCCAATTTCTCGTGTTGGTAGCAGCATGAAACTTTTGAGAGTTGTTAAGTAAATTTTCCGCAATGGTAACAGGTGAAAATGAATTTTGAAATTCACACTCATGGGGGCCGGGGGCCCAAAAACGTTTTTTTCCCCTTATTCTGGCTTTATAAAAATTAAAAATCCATTATTCTCCTATTTCCCGAGAAGGTAGAAGCATGAAACTTTGGGTAGTTGTTGGATAACATTCCGCGATGGTAACAGGTGGAACAATTATATAAATTATCACATAACGGGGGCCGGGGGCCGAAATGTAATTTTTTTTCTTATATGAGCTATATAAAAACTGAAAATCACTAATTCTCCTATTTCCCGTGTAGGTGGAAGCATGAAACTTTGGGCGGTTGTTGAGTAACCCTCCCGCAATGGTAGCAGACGGAAAAAAATTCAATTATCAGCTCGATAGGATCACGGGAAGTGTGTCATTTTTTTACTTTTCGTTTTTGTTTTTCTGCGGGACTACAACAGACAGACAGACAAGACGGTGAAGTTAATATATGTATTATATCCATCATGATCCATTTTGAAATCAATTTGTGTTTTGAATTTGTGTTACGCGGGTTCTCAATGCTTACTGAAATCCTAATTTACCGCAGCAAAGCGCGGGTATTTTGCTAGTCTATACTAATAAAAGGCAAAGCCCTCACTCACTGACTCACCCACTCATTCATCACTAATTCTCCAACTTCCCGTGTAGGTAGAAGCATGAAACTTTGGGAAGTTGTCGAGTAGCCTCTCCCGACGAAAATTGGAGTAAAAGAATTTTAAAAATAACACTCATGGGGGCCGGGGGCCTAAAAACGTTTTTTTTTCCTTATATGGCCTATATAAAATTTGAAAATCACAAATTCTCCTATTTCCCGAGTAGGCAGAAGCATGAAACTTTTAGAAGTTGTTGAGTCTATACTAATAAAAGGCAAAGCCCTCACTGACTCACTGACTCACTGATTCATCACTAATTCTCCAACTTCCCGTGTAGGTAGAAGCATGAAACTTTGGGAAGTTGTCGAGTAGCCTCTCGCGACGAAAATTGGAGTAAAAGAATTTTTAAAATAACACTCATGGGGGCCGGGGGCCCAAAAACGTTTTTTTTCCTTATATGGCCTATATTAAATTTGAAAATCACCAATTCTCCTATTTCCCGAGTAGGCAGAAGCATGAAACTTTGGGAAGTTGTTGAGTACAATCCCGCGATGGTAACGGGAGAAAAAATATTTAAATTATCACTTCCTGGGGGCCGGGGGCCCAAATGAAGTTTTTTCCTAATATGAGCTTTATAAAAAACTAAAAATCACTAATTCTCCTATTTCCCGTGTAGGTAGAAGCATGAAACACTAGGTAGTTGATAAGCACACGTCCGCGATGGTAACAAGCGAAAAAAATATTTAAAATAACACTTAATGGGGCCCGGGGGCCCAAATGTAGTTTTTTTATTTTTATAAAAAACTGACTCATCACTAATTCTCCAACTTCCCATGTAGGTATTAGCATGAAACTTTGGGATTTTGCTAAGTACACTCTCTCAACGATAATTGGCTAATAAGAATTTTAAAATTCACATCTTGGGGGCCCGGGGCCCAAAAACGCTTTTTTTCCTTATATGGACTATATTGAATATGAAATCCCTAATTTTCTCATTTCTCGATTAAGCAGAAGCATGAAACTTTGGGAAATTGTTGAGTACAACCCAGCGATGCTAACGGGAGAAAAAATATTTAAATTATCACTTCCTGGGGGCCGGGGGCCCAAATGAAGTTTTTTCCTTATATGAGCTATACAAAAACTAAAAATCACTAATTCTCCTATTTCCCGTGTAGGTAGAAGCATGAAACTTGGGGTAGTTGTTAAGTACACTTCCACGATGGTAACAGGTAAAAACAATATTTAAATTATCACTTAATGGGGGCCGGGGGCCCAAATGTAGTTTCTTCTTTTATTAAAACAGACTCATCACTAATCTCGGATTTTTCGCGTAGGTAGAAGCATGAAACTTTGGGAAGTTGTTGAGTAGCCTCTCGCGACGAAAATTGGCGTAAAAGAATTTTTAAATTAACACTCATGGGGGCCGGGGGCCCAAAAAAGTTTTTTTTCCTTATATGGCCTATATAAAATTTTAAAATCAACAATTCTCCTGTTTCCCGAGTAGTTTTAAGTACACTTTCACGATGGTAACAGGTAAAAACAATATTTAAATTATCACTTACTGGGGGCCGGGGGCCAAAATGTAGTCTTTTCTTATATTAAAACTGACTCATCACTAATTCTCGGATTTCCCGTGTATGTAGAAGCATGAAACCTTGGGAAGTTGTCAAGTAGCCTCTCTCGACGACAAATGGCGAAAAAGAATTTATAAATTCAGCTTCATGGGGGCCGGGGGCCCAAAATCTTTTTTTCCCCTTCCATTGGCAATATAAACATTTGAAAATCACTAATCCTCCTATTTCCCGAGCAGGTAGAAGCATAAAACTTTGGGAAGTTGTTGAGTACATATCCGCGATGGTAACAGGCGAAAAAATATTCAAAATTTCACTTACTGGGGCCCAGGGGCCAAAATGTAGTTTTTTCCTTATATGAGTTATATAAAAACTGAAAATCACTAATTCTCCTAATTCCTGCGTAGGAAGTAGCATGAAACTTTGAGTAGTTGTTAAGTAACATTCTGCGATGATAACAGGTTAAAAAACTATCTAAATTATCACTTACTGGGGGCCGGGGGCCAAAATGTAGTTTTCTTCTTATATAAAAAACTGACTCATCACTAATTCTCCAATTTCTCGTGTTGGTAGCAGCATGAAACTTTTGAGAGTTGTTAAGTAAATTTTCCGCAATGGTAACAGGTGAAAATGAATTTTGAAATTCACACTCATGGGGGCCGGGGGCCCAAAAACGTTTTTTTCCCCTTATTCTGGCTTTATAAAAATTAAAAATCCATTATTCTCCTATTTCCCGAGAAGGTAGAAGCATGAAACTTTGGGTAGTTGTTGGATAACATTCCGCGATGGTAACAGGTGGAACAATTATATAAATTATCACATAACGGGGGCCGGGGGCCGAAATGTAATTTTTTTTCTTATATGAGCTATATAAAAACTGAAAATCACTAATTCTCCTATTTCCCGTGTAGGTGGAAGCATGAAACTTTGGGCGGTTGTTGAGTACCCTCCCGCAATGGTAGCAGACGGAAAAAAATTAAATTATCAGCTCGATAGGATCACGGGAAGTGTGTCATTTTTTTACTTTTCGTTTTTGTTTTTCTGCGGGACTACAACAGACAGACAGACAAGACGGTGAAGTTAATATATGTATTATATCCATCATGATCCATTTTGAAATCAATTTGTGTTTTGAATTTGTGTTACGCGGGTTCTCAATGCTTACTGAAATCCTAATTTACCGCAGCAAAGCGCGGGTATTTTGCTAGTCTATACTAATAAAAGGCAAAGCCCTCACTCACTGACTCACCCACTCATTCATCACTAATTCTCCAACTTCCCGTGTAGGTAGAAGCATGAAACTTTGGGAAGTTGTCGAGTAGCCTCTCGCGACGAAAATTGGAGTAAAAGAATTTTAAAAATAACACTCATGGGGGCCGGGGGCCCAAAAACGTTTTTTTTTCCTTATATGGCCTATATAAAATTTGAAAATCACCAATTCTCCCATTTCCCGAGTAGGCAGAAGCATGAAACTTTGGGAAATTGTTGAGTACAACCCCGCGATGGTAACGGGAGAAAAAACATTTAAATTATCACTTCTTGGGGGCCGGGGGCCCAAATGAAGTTTTTTCCTTATATGAGCTATATAAAAACTAAAAATAACTAATTCTCATATTTCCCGTATAGATAGAAGCATGAAACTTGGGGTGGTTGTTAAGTTCACTTCCGCGAAGGTAACAAGCGAAAAATATATTTAAATTATCACTTAATGGGGGCTGGGGGCCCAAACGTAGTTTTTTTTCTTATATAAAAAAACTGACTCATCACTAATTCTCCAACTTCCCATGTAGGTAGAAGCATGAAACTTTGGGAAGTTGTTGAGTAGCCTCTCCCGACGAAAATTGGAGTAAAAGAATTTTAAAATTTACACTCATGGGGGCCGGGGGCCCAAAAACGTTTTTTTCCTTATATGGCCTATATAAAATTTGAAAATCACAAATTCTCCTATTTCCCGAGTAGGCAGAAGCATGAAACTTTTAGAAGTTGTTGAGGACAAACCCGCAATGGTAACAGGCGAAAAGAAAATTAAATTATCACTTCCTAGGGACCGGGGGCCCAAATGAAGTTTTTTCCTTAAATGAGCTATATGAAAACTGAAAATCACAAATTCTCATATTGCCCGTGTAGGTAGAAGTGTGAAACACTAAGTAGTTGACTTCCCCGATGTTAGCAAGCGAAAAACATATTTAAATTATCACTTAATGGGGGCCGGGGGCCCAAATGTAGTTTTTTTATTTTAAAAACTGACTCAACACTAATTCTCCAACTTCCCGTGAATGTAGAAGCTAAATCTTTGGGCGATGTTAACAAGCGAAAAACATATTTAAATTATCACTTAATGGGGGCCGGGGGCCCAAATGTAGTTTTTTTATATTAAAAACTGACTCATCACTAATTCTCCAACTTTCCGTGTATGTAGAAGCATGAAACTTTGGGGAGTTGTTAAGTAGCCTCTCGTGACGCAAATTGGCATAAAATAATTTTTAAATTCACACTCATTGGGGCCGGGGGGCCCAAAACCATTGTTTTCCTTATATGGGCAATATTAAAATTAAAATAACTAATTCTCCTATTTCGCGAGTAGATAGAAGAATGAAACTTTGGGAAGATGTTGAGTACACTTCGGCGATATCAACAGGAAAAAAAATATTTAAATTTTCAAATACTGGGGTCCGGGGGCCCAAATAAAGTTTTTTCTTTATGTGAGCTATATAAAAACTGAAAATCACAAATTCTTATGTTTCCCGTGTAGGTAGAAGCAAGAAAGTCTGAGTAGTGGTAACAAACTAAAACAATATTTAAATTATCACATAGTGGGGGCCGGGGGCCCAAATGTAGTTTTTTCCTGATATGAGCTATATAAAAACTAAAAATCACTAATTCTCCTATTTCCCGTAAAGGTGGAAGCATGAAACTTTGGGCAGTTGTTGAGTACCCTCCCCCAATGGTAGCAGAGGAAATAAGTTAAATGGAAAAAAAATCTTTTTTTAAAAGTACACGCTTTTATTTACAAACATTTACAGACTGAAACGCGCTGATCTCCCCTGCCCTTGATGTAAACACGGAAATTTGGTTAACGAGGGCTTGAGTGAAACCAGTGAGCCTTGGAGGTCAACTCTAGCAGACGACTATACATTCTAAATAGTGATAAATAGAGATAAACTAAAAATTGATTAATTTAATTACGGTACATTCGATCGATCTGAAATTTTGATACAATGCATTGTCATCCAAGATCTATCTGTGGTAAAATTTTGAGATCTCTAGGACCATCAAAAATGGTTTAATTTTACGTTTCAAGATTTGAAGGAAGGATGGATGGATGGATGGATGGATGGATGGATGGATGGATACAACATACAAACAGTGTGACTTAAATAAAAGCGTGTAAAAAAATTAAATTATCAGCTCGATAGGATCACGGGAAGTGTGTTATTTTTTACTTTTCGTTTTTGTTTATCTGCGGGACTACGACAGACAGACAGACAAGACAGTGAAGTTAATATATGTATTATATTCATCATGATCCAGATTGAAATCAATTTGTGTTTTGAATTTGTGTTACGCGGGTTCTCAACGGTAACTAAAATCCTATTTTCCGCAGCAGAGCGCGGGTATTTTGCTAGTTAATTGATAAAAACCATAATATAATCGACTAACTGGCCGTCCATAAATGACCTCATGCGATTTTTGCTGATTTTCACACTTTTCCCTTCGTCACACGTCGTCACAAAAACTTAGACCCCTTCTTCAATATAAGACGTCACAAAGCTTTTACCAATCCCCCCCCATAAAAGCCGCATTTTCTGTTTGAAAATGAGCATGTTTCAAATAAAAAAATGTCATTTAAGTATGCTTTTAGTGTAACGCTGCATTCTAATGTCGTAACGCGCGTTTTAACTAAACGTCATTAAATAAAGTGTCAGTAATCAAATATGTAAGTGGAAATTTTATTTAAAGTTGTTCGTTTTGACGTGACGTCACATTTCTTAAACACCCACCCCCCTGGTCTCACATCGTCACAAATGTGTGACTCCCTCCACCCCCCCCCGGGGCGTGACGTCATTTGTGGACGGCCCCTAAAAAGGGCGGCAAATTGGAGACCGCCCCGGGCGGCAAAAGTTCTAGCTACGCCACTGTCATACACACATTCTCGAACACGCAGAACGGTCTTCAAAACATTATTTTCTTATTTTTGGTCCATTTAAAAAACTTGGCCCTTATAATTTTAATTTTTAAATTTTATTTTCTACTTTGTGTCTTCTTTTTTTTCTAAAGTGGGACTTCTTTTTCTATATTTGATAAGCCAAAAGCAATACTTTGAATTTATTGTGCCTCCTATGATTACTTAGGGTTTTTGTATATGAGACTTTGCAGGGCTGCTCATATAGGGTTATAGTGATTGGCTGATTCGAGGTTGGAGAACAGAGGGCGATAGACACACAAACGCCAACTGTCGTCGCGTGAACTGATCCCTTTAAAAGCTTGTTCCAGTCACTAATTGTCCTTGACATTAACGAACAGCGTATGTATTGTGTCAAGATTTTCCACAAAAAAAAACGCAGTATTACCCCAATGGTACTCAATACAACTATTCGAAAAACTGACATAAATTAACCACTTAAGATTCTAGGTACGCAGTTAGCAAACAGGAAATGTAGATATAGAGCTAAATTTCAAAATCCAAAATGAGTTTCTTAAATATTGGTCCTTGACGTTGCCGCAAGGCTTGTCAAAAAATGATTGTGGTTCTAGGCTCATCAAAACTAAACAAAACATATTTAACATTTTTTTAAAATTCATTATCATATATTGTCCTCATAAGAGTAAAGTTTCAAGCGGATTGAAAACAGAATTCAATGTTTCTTTCCCCCGTAACTGAAACATACATCAAGATAAGTAACAGAACAAATAATAAAGCTAATAATACAGACATATTTTTCAATGCAAATTTTAATATATTTTACCTTTTTTTTCTTATTCAGAAAATCTTTTTTCTTTTTTATTTATTAATATTATTTTTTAAATTTATTTTTTTAAACCAAAAATTTGTATGGCGTAGTAATATGAAAACAGATTTTGCCGTGGGGGATAGCCCATTAACTACAACAAAATAGGTGTGTGGTAAGGGGAGTTGACAGTTGTGACGAGGTTGACATTTGGGGATCGGGTTGTCAAAAGAATTTGAATTCAACCATTTCACTTTTCTTACATATAAATACATGACAACAGTAACAGGATTCAAATTTTTTAAATTGTTAAACATTCAAGGTTCAGTTAAGAAACTGTTTCCTAAATTACCAAAACTTTTTTTTCTTCTTAAAAGACCTAATTTATCTATGAAATAAAAAGAAGAAAACAAATTTTGACTTCTAGCTTGAGACTTTGAGAATGCGTGTAGCTTTAACTACAGCTTGCGCAAATATAAATTTTTAGATTATTTTTATGGGTGGAGTTTGTTCAATCGTTGTTTTTTTTAATATTTTGTTCAGGTCTAATATACTTGTTGATAATAATAATAATAATAATAATAAATTGATTATTTATATAGCGCTGTATCCCAGTAAGGAACTGGGCTCACAGCGCTTTACATGAAATAAATAACATACCTATAAATATTAAATTAACTTTCATATCATAACAAACACAAAAATTACAGTACATTATACATAAGCTACGTTAATCATTTACAAGAAATGTTGTTTCATTAATTTTGAAAATAAATGTTGAAAAGATGTGTCTTAAGTGCAGTCTTGAAGGACTTGGTTGTTTGAATACTACGTATGTGTAATGGTATAGAATTCCATTGTTTGGCTGCACAAAAAGAGAACGACCTTTCACCAAATGTTTTGGTGCGTGTCGTAGGAACAGAGAGAACGCGTGTGTCTGCAGAAGATCGTAGCTGGCGAGTGGGTGAGTAGACCGACAAAAGTTCAGTAAGATACGATGGGCATGAGTCCGAAAAGAAGTTGTGACAGAGAACGGCCAGTTTGTAATCAATACGGGCTTGTATAGGCAGCCAATGAAGTGAGTGAAGAAGTGGAGTAACATGGTCATGTTTTTTTGCCTTGAGCACCAGTCTGGCAGCTGAATTTTGAACTTTCTGTAGTTTTTCAATGCATTGTTTTGGCGCACCAGACAGAAGAGAATTGCAGTAATCCATACGAGCTAGTACAAGAGCACAGACTAGAGTTTTTGTTGCACTAACTGTTAAGTAATGACGGATTGAGCTGATCTGACGAATGGCAGTGTAGGCAGAGCGACAGATGTGATTGATAAAGTTGTTAATAGACATGTTGTCAGAAATAATGTAGCCAAGATTCCTAGTCGATGTTGTGAACAGAATATCCGAACTGGCTACCTGAATTGACTTCGGAAGAGACAAAGCTACTGCGTGATTTATTGTTGCAAAATAGAAGTGCTTCAGTCTTGTCATCATTCAGCTTGAGTTTGCTGAACGTCATCCAAGACTTTACCTCATCAATGCACTCTTGCATCAATTGGACAGCGGAGTCCAAATTAGAGGGATCTGTGTGAGTATATAGCTGAGTATCATCTGCAAATGATTGGCTTTTAACTGAATGCTTTTCGAGCAGTAGAAGTAGTGGTCTTGTATACAGCACAAAAAGTACCGGACCCAAAACAGAGCCCTGAGGCACACCATAAAGCAAGTCAGCTTTGTGAGAGATACAGCCATCTACTGATACTACCTGTGATCTGTTAGATAAGTATGATTGAAACCAAGCCAGAACTGAGCCAGAAATTCCAAAATAATTTTGCAGGATTTTCAGCAGTGTTTGATGGTCGACAGTGTCAAAGGCTGCACTAAGATCTAAGAGGACCAATATAGAAATTTTCCCACTGTCCAGTGCGAGTAGGAGGTCATTTGTTACCTTTAACAGGGTGGTCTCTGTGCTGTGAGAAGGTCTGTAGGCCGACTGATTGGGACTTAGAAGAGTGTGGTCATTTAGATAAGCAAAAAGTTGTTTTAAGACTAGTTTTTCAATGACTTTCGACAAAAATGAAATATTAGACACAGGTCGATAGTTGTTTAAATTGTTTTGGTCTAACCCTTGTTTTTTCAGCAAGGGTTTTATAATAGCAGATTTACATAATGAAGGAAAGGTGCCAGATTTTAGACTTTCATTAACTATATTTGTTACTGATATAAAAGTGTGCATATTATCAAATGACTTGAAAACTGGAAGTGTGTTTCAAAACTTAATTCCAATACACTATGTAAACTGACATTTAAAATAATGTGATTGGTTATGAAATGACGTCAGCCAGTTCAGTAATAATGTTCAAAATAATAATTATAAAGTTAATATGTTGCAATAACTCCCATTAGCCTCTGGAGAAATACAATTTTCAAAATAATAATTATATTTTTTTTCATTCCCCTACGTCTATGTAAATCAGTGGCGTAGCTAGAGGGGGCGGTTCGCCCCGGGCGGCACACATTTAGGGGCGTCATTTTCGGGCATTTGAAAAGTGCAAGCTATTCAGACGACAACCCCTTTTGTTTTGAAGGGGAAAAGCAAGGTGAAACAAAAATATTTGCAATTTCTAGTCTTAATTAACAGATCCCCACAACATTTGTTTGATTACATAGTAGATGTTATAAGTAACGAAAAACCGTTCAAAAATTTTTAACCACTTAAAAAAGGTATCGATTTGTTTGGAAAATTAAGCGGTATACGACCAGATGACGCTTTTATAAGAAAACTACACAAAAAACACATCACCGCTGGGCCAAAATAATATGTGCTATCAATATCGCCACGATGGTTTTTGCGTGGAATTTCGACATTCGCAGAATGATGCGCGAACAAGTACCTACACTTCATGGTGGTTCAAATATTGTGTTTAACTTGCAAGTAGTAATTTATATTACTGTTTGAGTTTTCAGAAAATTATTGTAAGGTACTTTATTAAAATTCAAATTTATTTTGTTTTTATTGCATTAAAGTAGCACAAATAATTTGTGTTTTTCATTAAAA